>MNCI01008279.1:1040176-1095392 GCA_015680685.1 Gnetum montanum | reverse complement strand
AGGGGGGGTGTGGTTGGGGTTAATATGCATGAAAAGTTCCAAAGCCCTATGGTCATTTTATTTACTACAAATAGTGATGGGGGAACACCACCTATGCTAGCTTTTTTCTTCTATGTTGGGTCTTCTTCCATCCTTGTTTGAGTGCATGGTCAATGCTGAAGTAAGTGGAGTGTTGAAATCTAGGTCATGAAGTTTCTATAGTAGGGGCATGCAATTTCCATGCTAAACATGAACTTTCCACACTGGGGGATTAGGATTACACCTCCTATGCTAGGCATAGATGATGCCAAAATTCTTCATGCTAAGCATAAATGCCACCATATCCTTCCATGTTAAGGTCTACCCTTTCACACTAGACATAGGTGAACCACATCTCTCCATGTTGGGGGTAGGTGAGATCTACCATCCACACACACATCAAATTGCCCATTTTTCGCATTCCAAAAGGGATTTTTGACCCTCCCAAGCCCAAATATGGATAGTACATGACTTTTTCCACTTGAGGGATGAGGCTTTGATAACTTACAAGGCATTTTTCAGCCCAAAAAGTATGGAATATGTGATACTTCCCCTCATGAGTAACAATCTTCACATTTACAAAGAAGTTTTGCCTCAAATTTCATGGTGTGAAGGCTACATGATGAAAAATGGTTACAATATGAAAATTTTGGTGGTGTTTCAAGGGAATTCATCATAAAATAATGCTTTTATCCTATTTTCATCCCTTATTTCCAATCTAGAAAGATTATCTACCACAACATTTTCTCTACCCCTTTTATCTAAAATGTCAAGATCAAATTCTTGGAGTAATAGGCATCATCTTATTATTCTAGCATTTTCTATTTTTTTTAGTAGTTAAAAATTTAATGGCTGAATGATCAATGTAAACTTTAGTTTTATATCCTATTAAATAATTTCTAAATTTATCCAAAGCATACACAATGGCCAAGAGTTCTTTTTAGACACTTGGGCTTAAGCTAAACTTTTAGACACATAATAGATGACTCGTGGCTTATTATCTATATATTTCCCTAAGGCTACCCCTACAATAGTGTCACTATGATCACACATTAAATCAAATGGAAAATCCCAATTAGGTACATTAAGTATAAGGCTGGTGGTTACTCTTTTCTTTAGTTCTAAAATTGCTTCTTGACAATCATCAGTCCATATGAAAGGAACATCCTTTTCTAGGAGTATGTAAATTGGTTTAGCAATTTTTGAGAAATCTTTAATAAATCATCTATAATATCCAACATGTCCTAGAAAGGATTGAAGAGTGTTTAAGTTAGTTGGAGCTAGGAGAGTAGATATTACTTTTACTTTTTCCTCACCCATTCTTATCTCATTCTTAGAAATAACATGTCCTAATGCTATGTCTCTTGTAGTCATTAAATGACTCTTTTCCCAACTCAATTTTAGATTTTTATCAATACATATATCTAAAATGCATTCTAAATGTTGTAATGTTTGTTCATAAGTATTCCCATAGACCAAAACATCATCCATAAATACTTCCACATAATGTCCTAGCATATTAGAGAATACTGATATCATGGCCCTTTGGAAGGTAGTAGGTGCATTACAAAGGCTAAAAGGCATCCACCGATAAGTAAAAGTTTCATATGAACATGTAAAAATTATTTTATGCTAGTCCTAAGGTGCAATGGCTACTTGATTGTAACCACTAAACCCATCCAAATAATAATAATACTCAAGCCCTTCTAATCTCTCCAAAATTTGGTCTATGTAAGTAAAGGAAAATGATCTTTCTTTGTGTTTTGATTAAGCTACAAAAACTCTCAAGTTTTCATTCTTTTTAGGAACTATAGTAATAGGGCTTACCCATTCACTATTAGCTATTGGATAAATAATTCCTTCTTTCCAAAGTTTTGAAATTTCATCCTTAATTATTTATTTTAAATTTGGATTAATTCACCTAGGGGAAATTCTTACCAGTTTCACATTATCTTCTAGATAGATGTGATGTTGGTAAATGTTGGGTGAGATTCCTTGATGATGTCCTCATAACTCCATGCAAATGTGTTAGACTCTCTATGTAAAAATCCTAATAATTTTGCTTTTTTCTCATCCAAAAGTTGGGAATGTATTATGGTTAAGGAAAATGTACTTAAGAGTACTAGGCAATTCTCTAAGATCCAAGGAATCATTATTTGATGGTTGAATTACTTCTCCAATATTTTTCAATTTCAAATTGAAAATTTTGTTAAGAATATCTTGTTGCTCTTTTGTAGAGGGGTCTAAAGGCCCTTCCTCAAAATTGTTTAATACTAATTTTTTCCTATATTATGTCATTTCTAAAGTGGATATTGTGTAGGGCACTCTTACTTCTTTCAAATATTGATTCAATTAGTCATCTTTTACTTTATCATATATGTTAAGCATAGAAGTATGATTAACAAAAAATAATTGGAGTTACCCTAATTTACAATTGATTACTACATCAGCTATTGCTAACTAAGGTCTACCTAGTATGATGGGGAAATAATCCAAATCTTTTACTTTCAACACTACAAAATCAACTAGGTATTTTTCTCTTTCAACCTCTACTATCAAATATTCCACTACTCCTATAGGGTTTACATTGGAATCATCAGCCATATTGTCATGTGTACGTTTCTTATATCCTCTAAATCAAGTGACATACCCATTTTAACTAGCATGATATTAATACTAGCTCCTAGATCAAGTAGGGCATTCTCAATATTCTGTCCATTTATCTTAATTGGAATTGTAGGAATTTCTATATCTTCATATTTTGGACCTTCATGGCTTTTTATAAGTTGAGAAAAATTATCAACCACATAAACTTGCCTAGGAATCTTTTCTTTTCTTTTTTCTTTGTGCATAGTTCCCTTAAGTATTTAGCATAAAGAGATGTTTTCTTTACAACTTGTTCTAAAGGAATATGTAAATATAACTTGCTAAATATTTTTTCTATATGAGCTTTAGTTTTAAAGTTCTCTTGAAATTGTTTAGGAAAAGGAGATAAAGGTATTTGTCTAGAAAAAAGAGAAGAGGTTAATGGTTGTTTTATTTTCCTTATTGACTGATTGTTTTCCTCATTTAATACTTTTGGCTGAACTTTTTCATGTGTCTCAACTTCTTGAAATCTAACCTTCTTTTGGGCTCTAGGCTCAATGGTCTTTCCACACCTAGTAGTGATGAAATTCAATTATTCCTTACCCTTCCTTTAAGATGTAGGATTTGGCTCAGGTTGAGAAGTTAATTTGTTCTTTGTTAGATCTTTAAATCTTCTTTTTTTTTCATTCATGAATTACCTACTTTCTTCAATGAAGGAAGTAAGACTTAAAGTGAGTTTTTCTAAGTGATCTAAAATTATTTTAGGGATATTATTGTTGGAAAGGTAGTCTTTGTTGGAAAGTGATTGTTGGTTGGCTTCTATATTGTTGAAAAGCCTTCACTAATTCTTGCACTTCCTCATGACAATATGATAAGGCTATACAAGTGGTGTAATCATGTTGTGGCTACCACAAAGGCTACATACTTTAGTTTGCACCACATGAGCTTGTTTCTTTATTAACTATGTCAATTGATCCACTTTTTTTATTTAATTGTTCAATTTTTTGGCCATCTCTTGCTTTGATCTACTAATGAGTCTATTATCCTCTAGCCATCCTCTAGTGTTACATTCAATATATTTCCACCACATGCAAAGTCAATATTTTTTCTACAATATAGTAATAGACCTTCTATAAAGATTTGAATAAGTTGATGACCTAGAAATCCATGTTTGGGATTCTTTAAACACAATCCCTTAAACCTATCGAAAGTACTCTCATAATCCTCATCTTCTTGTTGCATAAAACTCATTAGTTGTTTCTTTAATGAATAAAGCCTATCATTAGAGAGAAATCTTTGGAGAAAGATAGCCTTGAATTCATCTCATGAACTAATTTGTGTCCTATGGATTTATAGCCAAAAATCACCTTTATCTTTCAAGGTTAATTTAAAAGTAATAATTTTAGTTCTATCTCCACTTCGAGGAGTTAACATTGCTAATGTGGTTTCAAATTTTCTTATGTGAGTGACTAGATCTTCATCATTTGTTTTTCTAAAAATAGGTAGTAAGTGAACTTTTTCGATCTTCACATCTCTACCTTGTGGGAAAACTAATGGTCCTTGAGGCATGATTAATGTCCTTTGATTTAATAAATCTCCAATATTTTATCCTTAGTAGGCCTATCCAACAAGAATATTAGAACCTATAATACCAAAGGAAAAAGGAATTGAGTGAAGAGAAAGTGAAGGAGGTGTATGGTATGAAAGAGATTCAATTGTAAAAGTGGAAGCTACTGTTGGAGTTATAATTGGGCTTAGTATGGAAATAAAGGCTACTAATGTAATTGAAACTTGCAAATTGAATGTATTTAAAATTTGGATGGTTCCTCCCATCATGGTTACATTACTTAATATTTGGCTAAAACTTAGATTTCAAGAACTTGCCACCATAGTTGAACTCATAGTTTACATTGTAATAGTTGAAATATCGAAAAGAGGATTAAAAGAGGTGGAAAAGTTTGATTTTATCCCTTCCCTTTCTATTGAATTTCCTTTTTTGTTATGGTGTTTCTCTTTAAGAGAGAAAAAAGGAATTGGATTTGATTGTCTTTTTTCCTTCTGATCTTGTCTTAAATTAGTTTGTGTACATTTATAAAGGCTAATGGTATTCCTAGGAGGTTGAATTTGTGTTTTGGTTTTAGGTTGCTTTGTTGGTTTCATTTAACATTCACATACCTCTTTAGCATATTCATGGACAACCAATCCTAAAACTCTACAAATTGATTTAATTACCCCTAAAATTACTATCTCGATTGTTGATAGGACACGATATCGCGTACGTGATGTATCGTACACGATATCGCATCGCGCTGCCAAATCTATAAATAAGAGGTGGCTCTCCCTTGTTTCTCCATCTAGATCTAGACCTTAGCCAAACTCTTGCAGTTTTTCCATTCTAGAGTTAGAGTAATTTCCATGTGCCCACAGTAGGAGTCCCAAAGTGAACAGATCTTTATTCGAGCAAATATTGTACCTGAGCACACGTTTGTGTATGGAAATAAAGATGAACTTTTGGATAAACCTTGCAGTGCATGGACTAAGCTAAATAGGACTTTAATTAATGTTATTTACTACTTTCCTAATTAATCTCTCTCAACCCTTAACACTCCTAAGTGCATTTAGTATGACCACTTCGAGCATGTGCGTTATGCTTGGTAATCCCAGCAACAAATAGTGTTTGGTAATCCCAGAAGGTTGCATCGGCTCAGGGTGTGAATGGAAAGTGGGAATGGATACTGATGCTAGGAATTAGAACTTAGTTAGTTAAATTTAGTTACTTAGTCTCTTCACCCTTTCCTCTCTTAGCATAGGCAATAAAACATAAAAGATATAAAAATCACATACCTCATACTTAATTAACCATACAACCGTGACAAATACAAATTTGGGAAGACAATGAAAAATTAACCTTAAGTGTTCCATAAGGTGTGTAGGCACTTAGTCTATGGAGTTTGACTAGATCACACATTTAACGCTCATATTCGTATGGTTGAGTGTAGGGGTACCTCGCCACTCATCATTGGTGTTGTTGCCAGGGACTAAGTTGTTTGTGCGCTAAGTAGAACATAGGAAATCATCCATATCATTGGGAAGCTTAAAAAAACCCTTAGTGTTAATCAGAAGAAAATTTAAACAATGGTCAATTAGCACACCAAATAAGAGACAATGTCTTCTTCTTCTCATAAAATCACTTCACCACCTAGGGATCACATAAGAGATAGTTGGTGGTTTAACACACATAACCCAGAACCGCCAGTTCCTCAACAGTATCGGGTGGTATATACTCATCACAATGAGTATATACCTGATTTTACTTTTATCCTCCATCAGGATGAACAACTATGCTAGAGAGATTTGCATGGTAACATAGTGTTACCCCCAGATTAGGCAGTCCCTAACATGCTCCTTTGTGCTCTTATACAGATAGGCATGACAAAATTATACGCTAAATACATTGTAGAAGATTATGACACAAGGGATTACCATCCCATAGAGGTGCAACATCTAAGGGACTCATGGCAGGAGAGTTATCACACATCATTGAAAGGCAAAGGACCCTGAAATGCTTTGCCTATCATAAGAGAAATTAGGGGTGGTGAACCTATCTCAATAGGTTCTTCACAAAATGATGTTCCCCCTCCCAATCAGAGTGAGGAGGTGGTGTATCAGAATCCTTGCTCCACGATACAAAACTCTGGTTCTGATGGCCATGAACACCAAGTGTTCAATGAGGGAACACAAACAAATGATAAGGATGGGCAATCTGATCATCATCACGATCAAGGCCATAGCCATCGAAGAGAAGGTAGGAAACATCGTCATGGAAATGGTTCTCCTTCCTCTTCCCCTTCATCGCATCACTCACCCTCTCCTTCCACATCAGGACGCAGTCACAAAGAGCCCAACCATGAGGATAAGGGTAAGCAAGATGAGAGACCATGACGAGAGAGTCGAGAGAGAGGACAAGGGCACTCTAGGGAATCTAAGCATTGAAGAAGGAAAAGTAGGAAACCACGTAGGAATCATAGATTTCATGAGAGAGATGATCATGACGAACCCCTACTTGCCACTCAAAGTATGTTAGACATTATGGAGGTCATTAGAATACCTACAAGGCACCAAAAATATAGCTGAATCAAGAGACTAGACATGAATAATATCCCACGGTTTGAGGGGGGATACAACACTGATCCGCAAAACCACTTATAGGCATTTCATGATGCTTGCATCTTGTAGAACATTGAGAATGAGTGGCAGAAGTTAAAGTTGTTTCCTAGGACACTCGTGAAGGAAGCGGAAAGTTGGTACTGATCCTTAGAACTGGAAACCATTAGGAGGTGGAGTATAATGCTAAAATTGTTTAACGATAAATACCAAATGTACTCCAGAGTGTCCAAATTGCATAAACAGATCCAAGGATGGAAGCAGGGTAATCATGAACCCTTGGATTCTGCCATGGGCCAATACTATGCACTACTACATCGTTGCCAGAGCCATGGTTACACACAACGAGATTAACTCCACCACCTCATAGATGGGCTAAGACATGAAACTAGGAGAACCCTTGGAACATATGCCCAAGGGAGATTATCAGAACTTAGGTCCCATGAAATTCATTGATTATTGGAGCAAGTAGCTAAGGAAGAAGGGGAGCTACGGAAAAGAGAAAACGTGGAAGAATATAACTATGATCCTTCCCTCTGAAAGAGGGGAGTGAGATTCTATGAGGAAGAGGATGAGTCATCATTCAAGGAGTTGGTGAATAGAAAAACCTTGCTTCTTAAGAAATTAACAATGGAAGTGTTGGCTAAGGTAGATGAAATATGGAGCTCCTTAGATAGTAAAATTGAAAATGTCCTAAAAATCATAGAGGAGTCTAAGGAGGAGAGAAGTAGTGATCATGATAAGAAAAAGTGGAGAGACTCAAACCATGCATGTAACAAGGGTAAGGGAAATATTACTATCGTCGATTAGGTTGTGGATTCTGACATGGAAAATGATAGTGGATGTGAGATCTGCCAATATGACCATCCTAAGGGATGTTTCCCAATAATCTCACATCTACAAGAGTCCGGGGTGTATGCACTCAGCCCAAGACTTAACAAATGGCAAGCATCCTAAAGGTTACCTTATCCCCAAGGTAACCTGAGGCAATTCCACCAACCATTAACATATTATCCAAGTGGAACTCCATCACAACCTATTAGGAAATACTAGTAGTGGAAACACCCACAATCATGAGGGATGCCACTACCTAGGCAATAATACCCTTACCGACAACCAGACCTGTATGGCTACTACATGTAGCAGCCAGTCTCTCCAAGTGACTCTATGGGTCACGCAACCCCACAATGTCACTAATAAGTTTGGGAGTATTTTAGGACTCCTTCTCCTATAGGAGATACACCACATGCATACCATCCTTTGAATCCAGCTGCCACTCATATGCCAATAGTTCCACTACCACCCGCTCCAACGATGCAAGGGGAACTCCCCACTCAACTGTAGCAACGTAATGCTACGAGAGTCATAAACCTTCAAGCCACTGCTAGTTCTGACAACCATACAAAGAGAAGACCTTTCTTCAGAACCAAGAGTCCAAACAAGCTCTCACAACCACAAGAGGTTGAGTTTATGACCACTCCACCAACAAATAAGGCTTCAGAGCTCCCTTCAAACCAACAACAGAGCTCAATGCACATGGTTATGTTAACACATACTGTTGCTGACTAGATCAAGGTGGGCCACCTTCCCAAGAAATTCTTTGATCCTAGAAGCCCCCTAATTTATCTCCAAGTCACTGGGAATGAACCTCATAAGGCTCTTCTTGACTCAGGTTCTACAGTCAACTTAATCTCACGAGAAATGTATAAAGCCTGGAACCTACATCCACTCAAGAAGAGCAATATTCAACTAGAGTTGGCTGACTAGTCCATCACTATCCCCTTGGGATTGATGGAGGACATCATTACCACTATGTGTGGTTGGTCATACCCAGCTAATTTCCTAGTGATATAAGTCAACAATAACAAAGGGGACTTTCCAATTATAATGGGGAGGGCATGGCTCAGCACCATCAACGCATGGCTAGGAATCTGTGATCTTTCCTTGAAAATATCTAAGGAAAACATTTATGAAAAGATCAAGAAGAAGAAAGTTCCATGCATCACATATAGTGACTCAGAGGGTGATGACATAGAGGAATGCTTAGCATCTCCTACATGCAACTGGTGTGCCCAAGAAACTCAGATACAAAGGTGCCTATATGTAGCAACCACACAACAAGAGAACACCCAGTGGTTGATAGCTAATCAAGAGAGTATCCCATCAACATGCATGGAATGAACTACAAGAACAACTCACGCCCACAATGAGAGCATAGATAATTTGGAGTATGAGCATCGCCAACTTCCAACCCTTAACTTAAGAATACCAATTGGGAGGAGTTGGACACTTCTAAGAAATTTAAATAGGTACTCATTATTTTGGATCTCTCCCTTTCAATTCAGTCATGGGGGAGATGGCCACCTATGCTAATCAATTGAGGCCCTTAGTTTCTTTTAAGTTTTTCTTTTACGCATTTTTTTTTACAATTTCTTTAACTTTTCTTATTTTTTTTACAACATTTTTTATACTTTTTCATTTCTTTGTGTTTATGTGTGCTTATCTATTGTGTTAAGTTTGTCGCCCAATAAGTGCTCTTAATGATGGCATGAACCATTTCTATTGATTGCTAATGTTTGGTTTTTACCTTTAAGTTATGATGTTGATACTAAAGTATGGTTCTTTTGATATGACAGGAAATGAGTTCACTTCATCCATACATCCATAAATTTCTATGGTCTCTCTTAGCTTGGAAATGTATAGTCCCTTTCTCCAAAATAATAAGAACTATAATGAATCAATGACTGGGAATTTCTCAAACTAAGGAAGGACTCAAGGATTGAAAAGGGTGTGACTTAAAGGGAACTTGATGCATTTGTGTTAGCCATTCTCTTAGGTGCTTGGATGTTTTCTTCTTGATTTTTCCTATTGTTTAGGTGATTGCCATATTATCGGAAAGCTGAGTTAATAAAAATAACAAAGTCTTTGCATGGTGTGATTCTCACGTATAAAACATAGTGAGGATTCAAAGCATACTCCTTAGAAGAAATAATCATTTGGACTACAAGCACTAGTTATGGAACTAGAATAAACATGTTCCCTCTAACTAAGGCCCTTCTCACTTCCCATTCTCTCCTCCTTCGTTTCGTCAGAATGGTGGTGGCTCTTTGGGGGATGCATTCTTGTTACTTCAAGTGGATGGATTCGCCAAATGCATTAATGCGAAGTCACTGGATGTGGTTTTTTGAGGCCGAACTTAGAATGGGACCTACTAAGTCACATAACCATGAAATACACAAGGGGTTGTACACCACCTTGTTCTTGGGATTCCATTTCATTCTCTTCTCACCATCCTTCTCTCCATTGTTCACCTCATTGCCGGTTGTATCAGTAGTCCATATTTTGTTGGATGCATTGTTTTATTTTTGGTAAATTCTTGTGGTTAAGAATTTAACTCTTATTCCAAATGACATTCCCATAGCTTACAGACTCTTCGAATGTGGGTTTGTTAGGGAATTAAGGGCATGAGCCTGCTTTGGGAAGGACCCAATGGAATTCCTATTTGGTACACCAATTAAATTCTTTCCCTTAACATTTTTGCAATCCACTCTATTTTTTTCATTTCCATCTTGACATCTATTTCATTAACGTTATAGTTGCTTCTTTTTCTCCATATTTCTTGTTCTTTTTCTTTCTTTCTCCATTCTATCACTACCACGGGTTCGCTCTTAGTCATGGGGGTCCGAACCCAATTTATTCGATTTTCTCCTAACCCCTACACCTTTAGTAGTCACCAATATTATATCTCTAGAATCCGTAATCATCCATACCACAACTTAGCTAATGGACCTTTCACCGAAGCAAGGTATTAAGTGTATTGTGATTCATTTATCCTTGCTAATATAAGACTGTGTTGTGTGTGCAAATGACAATCATACAATAATGGATTGGATTTGGAGGGAACACTTGGAATGGATCAGTGTTGAAGCAGTTATGCAAGGAATAAGATTGATGGTGCACTTACAGATGGATAACAAAAGGTGAAATCATGGCATTTTCAACAATAGACTTCTTCTCTCTTCTCTCTCCACTACCAAATAAGGCCTGATGTCAAATGTATAAAGTGCTCACTCTTGTTGTCGTGAACACCAGTTTTGTCATGTTCTGTAATGATGATCCATTCACATGTCATTCCATTCACCATTAGTTCCATTCAAGTCAATAATCCCATACCTTTCCAATATTTTTGTAAGGAACTCGAGGATGAGTTTTTATTCAGTCATGGGGTATGATAGGATGCAATATCGCATGGGCTACGATGTATCATACGCAATATCACATCTTCTCCTACAATATCGCATACGTAATATCACGTCGCACCATCAAATCTATAAATAAGAGGTGGCTCTCCCTTGTTTCTTCATCTAGATCTAAACCTTAGCCAAACTCTTGCAGTTTTTCCATTCTAGAGTTAGAGTAATTTCCATGTGCTTGCAGTAGGAGTCCCAAAGTGAACGGATCTTTATTCGAGAAAATATTGTACCTGAGCACACGTTTGTGTACCGAAATAAAGATGAACTTTTGGATAAACCTTGGAGTGCATGGACTAAGCTAAATAGGACTTTAATTAATGTTATTTACTACTTTCCTAATTAATCTCTCTCAACCCTCAACACTCCTAAGTGCATTCAGTACGAACACTTCGAGCACGTGCATTACACTTGGTAATCCCAGCAACAAATAGCGTTTGGTAATCCCAAAAGGTTGCATCGGCTTAGGGTGTGAATGGCAAGTGGGAATGGATACTGATGCTAGGCATTAGAACTTAGTTAGTTAAAGTTAGTTACTTAGTCTCTTCACCCTTTCCTCTCTTAGCATAGGCAATAAAACATAAAAGATATAAAAATCACATACCTCATACTTAACCATACAACTGTGAAAAATACAAGTAAGTCTGGGAAGACAACGAACAATTAACCTTAAGTGTTCCATATGGCTTGTAGGCACTTAGTCTGTGGAGTTCGACTGGATCGCACATGTAACACTTGTATTCATATGGTTGAGTGTAGGGGTACCTCTCCACTCATAAATTGTAAATTTCCTAATAGTTTCAATAGGTTGGGCAATAAGAGGGGCTAATTCTTGGGATTTTAAACTTTCCTTATTTTTAAAGTTTTTAATATAAGAAAAATAATTAAAAGAAACCATTTCTAAAACTACTTAATAAAAGAAAATAAAAAAAAAGAAAAATAAAGTGTACATGTTGAGAAGTGCTAAATCTACAAAATAAATTTTCAAATATATATAATCTTTAATGATGATTAACTCTATTGGCCTCCTCGACCATGGTGCCAAATTGATGAGCAAACCAATGTTTAGAAGTTATCTTCATTGTAAAATTATCACCTAATATATGACTAACCCACAAGTTGTATCCATGGAGGAATAGTTTCAAAGTTAAAAAGATCATTAAGACAATAAACAATTGGATCCAAATTCAATTTAAAACTCCACACTTACGACTGTTACTCATAAGTAAAATCAAAAGTGCGCATCCTAACTTCTAATCTTAAGTTCAAAGATGGAAAAAATTAATTAAACCAAATTGAAAAGACATAAATTTATCATAAATATTAGAATATTATAAAGGAGACATCACCTAATTTGTGACCTTGATCTGTTGCATTCATAATTTAGCAATTTCACAGCCTCAATAAACATCAGATGATTGTTGATTGTCACAGGATGTCAACAATCTTCCTTAACAAATTTTAAAACAAGTAAAGAAGGATTCAATTCGGTATGGGTTTTTTCTTGATTTTGGTATCCCCCTCATTCATAGATGAGCTTATGATTTATACTAAATGAGATTTAATAATAATTAGAAAAAATCATCATTTTTTTGGAATCAATTAGTATCAAAGAATTCAATAACAATAAATTAAAGACTTTTCAAACTATATTGTGATTTCTAGAATCTTTGATACTTGATTTAGATTGCCCAGTGATTCAAATCAATATCTTGATTCCCTCACAAGATGCTTTCTCCCTAGAATTCTACATTATCTATTCATATCACAGCTGTTATGAAGATTGATATAATTGACATCAATTTCCATCACTGCCATGATTTCTTGCAATACATAAAAATAAAAAAAAATTAATACTTATCAATATTTACCATGAAAATCAATTATCTTCGATAAAGTAAAATAGTAAAAAACATAAAAACGTAAACTTATAAGGTTAAAAAGTAGGGCAATAAAGGATTCAACATTGCCTATTGTGCCTTCTTTCATGTTTGTGTCCATGGTCTCTATTTCTATCATGATCATGATCATTATTTTCATCTCCATTCCTATTTTTATTTCTCTTGATATCTTTATTAGACCATATATAATTTTCTCTTCTTTCTTAGCCATGCTTATTCTTGTTAGATCTTGATGATGATGATGATGATGGGGATGATGAAAACTTGAAGCCATGCCAACTTGCTTCCCTTGGCTTAGAGGTCTTCCTAGTATTGGATCATATTCTTCCATTTTATTCATGTTTTTCCAAGGCTAAACATAGCCACAAGTTTGTCATCTCATCAACACTAAAGGGATGGTATGTTAGAATTTGAATAATGTATCCCTTGATGGAAGCTCTAAAATTTTATTAAAATTTAATGAAAATATTTAATTTTTTTCTTATCATGAGTTATGATATTACAACATGAGTCATTATTTCAAACCATAAGATAATCATGAGTCATGATCTTTAAAAATGATCCAAAAAATAAAATAAAATCAAAAATATCAAAGATCATGGTATGTTTACCATGACATAACCACAAATCATGGTGAAAAAATTTATATTTTTAGATCAAATTTGAAAGCTTTTAACTCCTATGCTTTTTGAATATTTGAGATGATCTTAGATTCATTGAAAATATCTTAAAGAGATCTATTTGTTTACCAAATTTTAGCTCAATTGAAGTTCATTTTTTTGATAAAATATTACTCAAAACTATTTGATTTTTTAATAAAGCTTCATCATAAGTCTTGGAATAATACCATGAGTTCTGATTGATAACCATGAATTATAGTTGAGTCATGATTGATCAAGTGTGATGAATTCTGTAATCATAAGTATGGAGATCTCATGGTTTGATTTGTTAATACCACAAGATATTCACAAATCATGGTTAGGTCATGGTATTGTAGAAAACCTAAATTTCTATTAATTTTAAAATCCATTTCTGATGCTACTTGAATTGTTGATCTTGCCTCAAGCTCAAAGACATACTATGATGAATAAATAATTAACATTATTTAAACTTTGTAAGGAAATTTATTGGTTTCATCTTGATAACATTTGGTCTTCTAAATCTAATGTTAAATTTATTTTGCATTGAATTTGGTTTAAATGATCTGATGATTTGGTTCTCATTGATGAGTAATAATGATATGAAGTGATAAAATATTCATGAATATTGGTGAGTATTCAAATTTTTGGAAATAATGAATGCATTATAGATGAATAAAATATTGATAAATTATTGAAAATATTAATAAACTGGAAGAAAATTTTATAACTCACATAATCTTATTGCTAAATAATCTTGTACAACATATCTATAGCCATGTAAAGGGGTCATAATGGTATATAATGGGACAAAATATTTTTCATGTAACATGACCTAGAAATTAAAGAGACATAATAGATTGGATCATTATTTAATTACATCCATCAATCAAACTTTTATAAAAGTGAAAATAAATGGAATTTTCTATTATGTGTTATATGGCATAATAAATAAAATGAATATTAGAAAACTTTTATGCCTATATTACAATAATTTTAATTTATCTTTACTTGAGATTTAAATTTGCCTCTTGTGTTAATGCTTCTATTTGATTTTTTTGTTGTTCCATATACAAATATGACCTTCTATCACCTTGAACTTTGACTTGTAAAATTTAATTCTTATTCTTACTTGAAGTTAATGAAAATTGAGTGAGTTATTATTGTTCAAAGTTCATGCTATGGTCAACATGATAATCCCCTTTACTTTTGCTACATTATGGTGGGCTTCCATGAAATTAATCTTTTCAAAGTTGAGCTTCAATGGGCTAATAGGACCTAGATATTTCATCAAGCACCTTGTAGCTAATAATAGCTAATTTCAATTTAGCTTTCATCAATGTTGTCATGATCATTAATTGAGTTAAAATAATCAAGTGGTAATGTAATTTTTCCTTTCATGTTTCTCCATCTAATCTATTCATCCTACTGAATAATAAAGATAAAATCCACATATTAAGGATCTAGATGCTAGTAGATGATACTAAATTGCTAGGGTTCATTGTCATTAGTTCTTGTTGTTCTATCATTTTTCCTTTTGAAATTATTAATAGGTGTAGAATTAACTTTTCAAGAAGAGGATATTTTGGATTCTTGTGTATGTCTTAATAAAATAATAATATTTTTAAGAGATTTTCCTTTAAGTTTTTAATAGTGATCGAACTGATTCAAGGAATCTAAATCACTAACAACAATCCTAGGAAAAAATGCTAATAATAAATAGTTAGTGCATCCTATGCTCATGCATACAAATGACAAGCATTCATAAGTGATTTGATCATAATCTTGAAACTTGACTAGTGGAGTATCTAGATTGGTAAGAGTGATCACATATCACTACCTTTCTAGTTGTACTCATGTAGCCCGTAGTGTGTATCATTATGTATAACTAAGATATATTATCATGATGTTGTAATGACCATGATTAAAATATTATAAAAATAGTAAAACTTGTTAATCTAATAAAAATGAAATAAAGTATAATATAGCCTAAGTAAGAAGTAGTCATTCCCAACTTATAATATATATATCTTGAATGTATGCTATCATTGCTAAACTACCAAGAGTTCACTAGTAGGAATACTAAGTGACACACCGCTAAGTTTATTAAACAATAAAATAATTATGCTTGAAGTTTATCATACTTATTTTGTATGTGTATCATGAATTTTCAATAAAACATTAACTAAACACATGAAATAAAATACTAATAGAAATAAATTGCATATAGGAAAATATTAAACTAAGTTAAAGTGGTACAAAAAAAAGTAAATTAATCTTGATCTTATTGCTATTGTGAAATTATTTCCAAGTGTAAGATCACTTGAAAAAGACTTCCTTAATCAACTTAAATTAATGTTATTAGTTGTAGCACCTGGAAAATTTGGTCATTGGAAAACCAAAAATTCCAAGTGACAATAGCCTAATCTTGAATTCCAATGCCCTCTAAAATAAAGAATCCAAGATGCCTAGATAGTCTTGTTGATCACCCAGGGACTTACAAAGTCGAAAAGAAAATGAAAATGGGAATGGAATTGCATATTCAAACGAAAAAAAATTAACACAAAAATTAAACTTGAAAATAAATCTATGCTACAAGTGAAGTAATAACTTTATTAAATGAAAGTCTAAGGTTTAAAGAGTACATATGGTATGCTCAAAGCACAAGAAAGCTAGCTTGAATGGAGCTTGAAGCCTATTAAAGACAACAAGATGTGTTTTGTAGTCATACTTCACAATCTAGGAACTTCCATGTTCCAATCTCTTGCAACTACTTGCTAGTTTTCATTTAGGTCTACAACTTTGATCATGGGTGGTGTTAACAATGGTACAAGATTTTGTTCCAATGGTACTATGATAAGGGTCTCTAGTGCTCCATGTAGATGCCAAATGGAGTGCAAAAGTGATCAAGGATGCAAAAAAAGGCTATGGGTTACACAAATGCTCATTTGAGATTACTCAAAATATTTGAAGTGGAACCTAAATATGATGTTCAAGCTTGGGTTTTATAGGTTTTTAGGTTGTTGATTCAATGTTGCAAATTTCTACCATGATTACTAACAAATTGGTGTTTATTTTCAAGTGTAACAACTATGATTCCCAACATAGTTAACCATTTATGGTATGTTTTGATGCACCAAGGCCATTAAAATCTATCCACATACTAAAAATAGTAAACAAAATTTTATGACTACACTAGCCTTCACCTCAACTACATTGACCTTTAAAGACTACATTGGCACTTGTTGAAGTCTACTGAAATCTTGGTGATCATGCTAGCCAAATTGCATCTACTAGAAACCCATGATGACTACATTGGCCATGCTACCACCACTGGAAAACTATTATGACTACATGTGCCATTGCTAGAAAAATGGAAAATCCAACAACATCAACATTGGTCTTGCAACTATGCTAGGTTTTTCTAGTGAATACACTCAGTTTTGTTGGAAAAAATGAAAACCCAACACCATCTACATTAGGGGTAGATGGCTTCAGTGTAGTTGAGGCTATAACTCTATAAAAACCCATGAAAATGCCAAATTTAATAGTCTATAAGGCATTTTTAGCCTTCCCAAGTCCATATATAGACATAATAGCATTTTTTCCACTTAGAAAGTGAGGTAGTAACAACTTATAAGGCATTTTTGTAGCCTCAAAAAGTTAAAGTATGCAAGTTTGTAGCTCAAGGACCACAAATCTCACATTTACAATGAAATCTTGCCTTAAGTTGGGTGGTGAAGATTACAAGTTTCAACATTCATTTTTCTAGGTGGTGTTTCATCGATTCCTTTTTGTTGATGTTTGGAGGATTGAGCCAAGAGACATTGACAAAGAATAAAAAACACAACTAGAATCACATCACCAATATTTCCTCTCCACTCTTCATCTTATAGTGTCAAACCATGTCAAAGAGTGCTTGTGATAATGGGACAATTTTATCATGTAAAAATGGTCATGAGGGTTAATAATGAATTCTATAGGTTGACATCATAGCTATGATATGGCAATGACATGTTGAATAATCCTTTACAGACGTAGCACTTCATGCTTTAAAGTGTTGGTCACTTGATAATGTTTTCAAGAAATTAACACTTCACTCCAAGGTTTCTTTAGCCATTAATATTCTTGGAAAATTTCTTCCCCTTTCTTTTGGGATGAAACACTCATTGGGCTTCCTTACCAAGGGCAAGTTTAATTTGGTTTTTCCATCAAATGAGATGTGTTACATTCAATGGACTTGATGGTTTTTCCTATTGAATGAGATGTGTTACATTCAATAGACTTAATGGTTTTCCCATTGAATAAGATGTATTACATTCAATGAACTTGATGATTTTCATGATGAATGAGATGTGTTCCATTTAATGGACTTGATGGTTTTCCCTATTGAATGAGATGTGTTACATTTAATGGACTTAATGGTTTTCCCATCAATGAGATGTGTTACTTTTAATGGACTTGATGGTTTTCACATTGAATGAGATGTGTTACATTCAACGAACTTGTAAGTGAAGCATGATGAAGGAGATGTCAAATGGCCATAATTCATGAGTGTCAAACATAAGTCAACATTGTTTTTTAGGGTGAGGATAGTTATAAGCAAGTTATGGGACTAGGTTTAAGGATTGATAATGGAAATGATGTGAAACAAGCACTCTTGGTTTAGTATAAGAATCTCACCAAATCGTATCCATCAATGTCACATGATAACTTGCTATCATCTAATGAGTTGCATCTTCATAATGACTTCAGGCTTCATCCTACAAATACAACTACAAAAGAATAATAAAAAAAATAAAGAAAAGATGTTGTCATAATAAAATTCATAGGGCTACATGAAAGAATCAGCAAATCAGGTCACAATTGTTACACTTAAAAGGAATCTACATCTTGCATTATAGCTATTACAAAGTTTTCTAGTTCACTTGTCTTGCAAAAGAAGTGAAGAAATTTTTTTTGGCTTGCTTTTTAGTAATTATTATGGTATGTCAATGTTTGTGCCTACTAAGAAAAATGTGTTAAATATAATAAGGTTTTAGATAGGAATAACTAATCGGATTGGCCAATTCATTCTCATCCATGTATACCAATCTAAAGGTTTAATTGCCATAGACCTTGGTGATCAAAAAAGGCCATTTCCAATTGGCTAATAATTTTTTCACATGCTCATGGAAAACCTTGAGAACTAGGTCTCCTTTTTTGATCTTGAATTTTTTTAGGTTATGGTGGTGTTGTTGTTTCTACCTCTCCTAGTAACGTTCGATGTAAGCAAGCAATTATATCCATTTGCCCTCCACTAAATCCAAGTCCATGGTATGTAGTTCCTTGTTTATTTCATCATTAATGAAGTTTGATAGGGTCACTCAAAGTGATTGAACCTACAATTCAAGAGGCAAAACTTTGATAGGATCACTCAAAGTGATGGAACCTACAATTCAAGAACCATAAACTAGGTTATATGGGATTACACTAGTTGTGGTTTAATAGGTTTTTCGATAGATCCAAAGTGCATGGACAAGCTACTCATGCCACTTGCATCTACTATTGTTTAACATATTTTTAAGTAAGTTTACAATGGACTTATTACTAGCTTTAGATTTCCCATTGGATTGGGGATAGTACAGTGATGAAAAGGAATGCTTAATGCTTATATCATGACAAATTTTTTTTTTTGTTTCTTGGCTACTAAACTATGGTACATTATCTATGACTATGATCATAGGTATGCCAAAACAAGCTACTATGTTATTGGGTATAAATCTATAGACTTGTTGAGATGTAGGGGAAGGCCTTCAACCCACTTTGTGAAATATTTGGTTGTAATGATGATGAAACTATGCCCTGCAGAAGACTTAGGCATTATAAGTCAAATGACATCCAACCTCCACCTTGTGAATGACCAAATTATCTAAGTAGTATGTAACTCAGTTGGTGGCACATGTATGAGGTTACTATGTTGTTAACAAGTGTCATAGGTTTTGACTTTCTGTAGGTAGCTATTTTTCATATAGGTATAGTAATAGCCTAATCATCTACTCTTAGTAGCCATGGCTCTAGGTCCTATATTTCCCCCACATATACACTCATGAACTTGCTCAAGGACTATTCATGCTTTGGTTATGCCAATGCATACTAACATTATGCTATTATAGGATCATCAACATAATGTGTTATCTCCTACAATGACATACTATTTTGATCGTTTATGTACAACATCCTTTTGAGAAGTAGTTAGGCCTTCTGAAGATTCACCATGGATAAGGTAAAACTTGATATTGTCATACCATTCACTTGGAAGAGTGGTACTAATGAAGGCTACAAAGTTATTCTTAGTGTTTTGCATGATGGGAATAGCACAATCCATGGTTAAGGATGGAAACTTTCTAAACACATCAAGCATCACACTAATAGAAAAGGTCATAATGGCATCATCTAGCATGTTCTCAGTTCAAGGGACATGTTGGATATCAATGTCTATGAATCGTTGTATCAGTATCTTTTCTAGGTCACAATAAGATTGTAAATGTTGGGCTTTACACACATAAACCTTAGCTATTTGGTTAACCACAAGTTGTGAATCATCTTTGATCATTAGGTGTTTGATTCCTAGGTCACAAGCTACCATCATTTCCCTCATTAATCCTTCATGATCTGCTACATTGTTGGTGCATGGGAATTTGAAATGGTAAGAAAAAGGTTGGATTTCACCATACAGAAATGTTATGATGGTAGTAGCATTCATGCCATGAACTGTCAAAGCTTCATCAAAGTGCATGACTACCTAGCCCTTAGGTACTTTGCTAATAATGTTAACATGTTCATCAGGGAACTTGGGGTTTATGGCTACATGGTCTTCTACCAGTAAAGTAGTAAGTTGTACGGCTATATCTTGAACTTTCATTGAGACTTGAGAGACATAATAAAGGTTAAAATTAGCTATTATGGCTTTCCAACGAGCTATACTACTATTTTCATAGATGTTGGTCATTATGGCTCTAAGTATGTTGTCCTTATAGATAATGTTGACATAGCTCCTGAAGAGGTAGTGTCTCCACTTTTTCAATGAGAAGACTAGGGCTAAACAATACTTCTCCACTTTAGTGTATCAAGTCTCATGGGTATCTAGTGCATGGCTTAAGTAGTATACAAGGAGCTCTTCTCATTTCTAATACAATAGAGAGGTAATAGAAATGTTAAAGATAGCAAGGTAGATGTAAAAAGGCTTATCCTCTTGCAATGAATAAATCATCAGTAGTTGTTCCAACTTTTGCTTAAGGTTTTCAAAGGCTTTTTGACATTGAGCTATTCACTCATCATGAACCCCTTTCTTAAGCAAGTGTTGCATGGATTATAACTTATTTGTAAGCCTAGTAATAAACCTATGAATAAATTGTAATTTACCTTACAATCCCCTAAGCTTCTTAAGGTTAGTTTGTGATTTCAAGTTGGATATTATCTTAACCTTATTAGGATCAACACACATTCCTACTTCAAATGCTACAAAGCCAAGCATCTTAAAAATTTTGAAACCAAAGACACACTTCTTAGGATTAAGCTTAAGATCACACTTATAGCATTGTTTAAGCATAAGGTCAAGGTCATGCACATGGTTATCAACACTTTGGACTTAACGACTATATCATCTATGTAATCATTGAGTAATTTGAGCATATAATCAATAAAGATGAATGTCATTGCTCTCTAGTAGGCTACTCCTACATTATTCAAGCCAAAGGACATCATGATATAGCAAAAGGTATCCAAAGATGTCATGAAGGTCATACTAAGTTAATGTTTTGGATTAATCCTTATTTGGTTATATCCAGATAACCCATCCATGAAGGATAATAGGGCTTGCCCAACCATAGTATCAATAAGTTGGTCAATACTAGGCAAAGAAAAACCATCTTTGATGGTTTCCTTATTTAGTTCTAAAAACTCTATGCAACTACATATACTCCAATTTTTCTTAGGGACTACTACTATGTTGGACACCCATTCTGTGTAATTGAAAACTCTAATGAAACTAGCCTAATATAGTTTTGTGATCTCATCAAGACCTACTGGGGATAAATCTGGTCTAATCTTGCGAATGTTCTACTTAACTTATCTAATGCTAGTATTGAGTATGATTTTATGTTGTATTAGGCATGGGTCAAGACCTGACATATCTTCATATGACCAAGAAAAGACCTTGATTGTCTTGGAAGACCTTGGTAATGTTTCAATCTTACTGAGATTCTAATGAGGAACTTAATTTTAGGGTTTTCTCCTCACCATTGTGTGTCATGATCGGAACCTCAGGTAGAGAGTTCTCTACAATGTCACCAACCTCAAGTCAAGGGTTTTGACTAGATTTTTAGGCCTCTCTAAAGGTTTCTTTATCAAGACTATGTGGTTGACAAGACTTTCATGCTTAAGATTTAGGCAACTAAGGTTGATACATCATTTAATATCACCATGAGGTCAACTTAGATTTAATGGTAAACTAATTTGCCTCTAGATGTTCATACACTAATCTTGAATATCAACCATAAGAACATTAAGTTGCACCTAGGTAAAATGAGTAAATAATGACAACATAATATAAAATATGCTAGCAACTATGCATGGATCAACCAAAACATGCTATTTCATGGTCAAACAAGGTGAAAAAAAGATTAACAAAGGTTATAAGATATAGATGAAGATAAATAAGATGAAACAAAGGATACATAAGGTCAAATAAAGGCCAAACAATGGGAACACTTGGTGGAATGAGGCGAAGTGATGCTCTGATGATAATAAAGGTTAATAATGTAGAACAAGGTCAAAACAAGTTGAGGCACAAAGAAAGTAGGAAACATATGGTCAAACATGGTCAACTATGATTACACTTTGCTATTTTTATGCCTTAGAAAGCCATGTTACTAATTTAAGGCCTTTGCGGGCCATGGTTACATGGTGTCAAATGATGGTCAAGAATGGTCAAACCCCATAACCTAACACCAATCAGAGGTTAAATCAAGGTCAAAAAAGGTTATAAGAGAGTGAATAAGATAGATATGTTGAAAATTGATCTAAGTAGAAGTCAAATGAGGTCAATTTATGATAATAAAGATTAAAAACACATAACAAGATCAAAATAAGTTGAAACACCATGAAACAAGGTCAAAAACTAGAAAGGGTGGAAACATGTGATAAAGAAGATCAACATTAGTCAAATAGATTAGATGTTTCTAGTTTTGTCCCTTAGTGGACTATAGTATAGGTCTATAGGGCTAACAAGTAAGTTTGGGTGCATTATTAGATCTTTTGAAGGTTTCTTGAAGTTAAAATGACATCTTTTCTTGTGACTACACTAGGCTCCACTAGTGAATATGCTAGCCAACATAGTCACACTAGGCCCCAGCATAGTTGGCATTAGCAAATGGTTTCCTAGGTTCATCATGGTTAGTTTTGGATTCCTGATGGCCTATATGACCAACACTATAGACTAGGATTAAAGATTGATGAACTTTAACTTTTTTTTCACCCTCTAAAAGATGGAAATGATGTCAACACTAGTGACTATGCTGGGACTACATTGGCTAGTGTAGTCAAGATCACCCCTAGCATAATTGCATGTGGGAAAATGAGTTTATGATGTTTTAGAGTTGCTACTAGTGTTTTATGAGCTTCCTAGGCTATCACAAGGCTTTGAAAGGTTTGAATTGGTTATTTGGAAGGAAAAATAGGCTTTAGAAAGATTTTTAATAGCAACACCTCATGATCATATTTTTAATAGCATAGCTGAGGATTCCTCTAGTGTAGATGGATCAAAAACACAAAACTACAATTGGGTTTAGGATTTCAAGGTTCTAGGATTATGGCATCAAGGTTTCGGTCACTTTGAGTGCTGTTGTAATGGTTAAAAAACTTTGGAGCATGGGCTACATTGGGACTATCCTGGCCAACATAGTCATAGGCTTGCCTCGACATAGTCACATGGAATCCTGTGTTCCCAAGGTTGAAACAAGATGAAATCATCACTCGGTAATGTCAATCAATGTTCTAGGTATCTTAGGTCAAATTTTATCCCACTTAGAATGTCAATATACTAATTTCATGAGTTCCCATCCATGACTATGCTGGGACTAAGCTAGCTAGCATAGTCATGATTCTCCCTACTATACTTAGGTGTGAATTATAGATTTTGGTGGGTTTCTATAGTTAATTAACTAGGTTCTTGGATTCCTAGGGTTACTAGTGTTCTTAGCTAGGGTGTTTTCTTAAGATGGTTTATTTCAAAGGTTGTTTAGGCTTTGAAATGATGATTCCCTATTGTGACTACACTAGCCAACATAGTTGAGCCTGTCCTTAATGTAGATGAGGTGAATCTAACATTTCCAAGATCAAAATAAGATAGAATTATAGCTAGGTAAGGCCAATCATGGTTCTAAATTTCCAAGTTAGATTTGGACTCTTTGGAGTGTTAAACTACTAGTCAATGCTTCTTATGACTATGACTATGTTGGAGCTATGATAACTAGCATAATCCAAGCCTACTCTTATGTATTCATAATGTGAATCTTATATTTTGGTGCAATTATATGATTAATTAACTTGATTTTTTGGTTCTATGATCATTGGTATTAGAAACTAGGGTTTCAAGCCTAAAATTATCAGTTTTGATGTCAAAATGGCCATACATCACTGGACTACACTAGCCAAAAAAGCCACATGGTGGATGTGGTATGTATGATGAATTTTTGCCATTTTTGATTGAGGTTGCAGGGTTTAGAGATATCTAGGAACTCTAGTAGTGTTTTGGGATTGCTAGGATATATTGAGAAGTTGATTTGGTATGAATTTGGCTTGTTTTGATGTTTTGGGAGGTGGACTACACTAGGACTATGCTGGCTAGCATAGTCTGAAGCCTCCCCCATGTAGTTCTAAAATGAAAATGGAATTTATTCTTCTTCTATTTTACAATTCATTAGTGTAAGGTCACTAGAGGTTCCAAAGGAGTGCTAAGGTCAAAATATGATAATTTACAGGTTTTTATTTGTCTTTGATAATCCACCTTGACCTAAATACACTGGGACTACATCGGCAAGAGTAGTAAGGGCCACCCTAATGTAGTTTGAAAGTGTGGGATGGAATTTAACTTGTTTTATATGAGTTATTTTCTATTTTGAGGCTACTAGAGGTTCTAGGATAAAGTAAAGGTTGAAACATGTCAATTTGAAGGCTATTTTTGGTATTTAATGTTTATTTCTTGCTAGGAATACATTTCCCAATGTAGTTGAAGCCTTCTCTAGTGTAGTCCATCTAAGAAAATGGTTTTTATGGTTTATAACAAGTTTCATGTAATTTTGAAGTTCCTAGAGGTTCTGATTAGGACTTGGTGCATGGTGTTGTAGTTTCAGAGTCAATTAGGAGTTTAGTTGATGCCTAGAAATGTCCTCATATTTTTGACTATGCTAGCCATCATAGTCAATCTGCTAGTCAATGTAGTTTTTGAAAATGGTAGGTTTTGATATGGGTTTTCACCTTCCTCATTGTCTAGTTTACATCAATGTCAACACCTAGTTTCTTTTTTTGGACATAAGGTTTCATGACATAGATGAGTGGTTTTGAGATGGGTTTTTGTAGTAATTTATTTTTTGAAATTCATTCTAGGCTTTGGATGGTTGAACCCCAACATAGTCATCCTTGGAAACTGATAACCCAAGTGTGTTAGGATTTCCATTGGCTTACTACCTAGGTGCTTAGTGGAGCCCACCTAAAATTTGTGTTTTTTCATGCGTTGGTTTTCCACTCACCCAATGTAGTCATAGTTTTGAATTGTCATCACTGAGTTCAATGATACTTGGGTGAGTGTTTTGGAAAAGTAGCATTTTGAAGTGGGTGCATAAGTTTGGGAGTGGTTTTCCAGAAACAATTTTGCAAAAATCATTCTTGCTATACCACTCTCACCCTATAACATAGTGCATTAGAGCTCTGTACCTATTCTAGCCTCTACAACCCCTACTTCTAACATAGTTACAAGATTTCTACATCAAGAGGCCAGCATATTTGCCAAAGGGTTGTCAAAAACTCAAGGATTTCGATTATTTCAACATCAACTACCATCATGTCGAAGAGGAGGGACCCCATCACAAAGAACCTAGCCCTAGAAAAGGCTAACACTACTTCCCAAGGCCTCTCTAGTCTACCATAACATGTAATTATTAAAAGTTCCACCACCATGATGCCTAGGTACCAAATTCTAGCCTTTTCTTGCAAAATTTCACTAGAATCCTAGGTGTTTTTGGTTGTAGAAGTTTTTGTGTTGGTTGAACTTGAATTTTGCAAAAATCATACATTAGATCTAGGATATTTTTATGGGTTTTCAATGTTGCATGAATTGTGGAATTGATGTGTGTTGAATAAAAAAATTATTTTTGTTTTTTCTTTGCATTTTTATGTGTTTTGGGGCAAAAAATCAACACCAATTTTGCATCTTTTTTGTCTAAACGGTTATGAAATTATGGTTTTCATGGACATAAAGTTGTAGAATTATGTTTAAGGATCAAATGGAGTTTTGAAGCACCTAATTTTGACTTACAATTAATTCTTTATGAATTTTTTCCATAAGCCACTGTAGAGTGGATTTTTAGTTTTGGTCATTTTTCAATGGTACTTAGGCATTTTCTCATGTGAAAATGGTTAAGAGTTTTTTTTTTTGGATTTTAAGGTTTTGGGATTTTATATTTTTTATTTAAGGATTCTAATAGCTATGGAATTATCAAATTTGGATTTGTAGTTAATTTTTGAAATTTTTTTTCATAAACTCATGTGAAGCAGGGTTTTGCTATTATAGTTTGGTTCATGTCACTTTGCATTATTTCTTGTAAAAATGGTTGGGAATTTTTATGGTTTTTAGTTTTTGGTATTTATTTAGTTTTCTAAGGATTCAAATGGCTAAGTGATCACTAAATTTGGTTATATGGTTGATTTTTTACAAATGTTTTGGTAAACTAGTATCAAAGCGTTATTTTTTGGTCATTACAATTTACCCACAATTTACCCCTACGAAGATGGGTAGCGTTGGCACTTTATAATTTTTTTTCAGCCAATTTCTGAATGTTTTGGAGATGTTTTGAGATGTTAGGGAGGGTTAAGAAGTGGTTCACAAGTTTTAAAAATTTCATGATAAATTTTTCTGATCATCTAGTATGGTCATTTTCTGTAATTTTTAGGTTGTCTATGTAGTTGTTGGATTTTGTTAAGGCTTTTGGTTTGATGTTCTAAATTTATTCTAAGCTTAGAAAATTAGTTTAGATGTCAAATCCCATTGAATTTTGTCCCTATACAATTTCTAGCCTTAGAAAAAATTTTAGTTCTAAACTGTGTAAACTATTCTGTACAATTGCAATTTTGGCCATGAAAACTATAAAACTCCCTATTTGTATAGGTAGCATTGGTGTTGTTGTTATGTTTTATTATTATTTTTAATGATTCACAAATTTTTTTACATGTTGGTTTTTTAGTTTTGAATAGTCATTTTAAATTTTTCACAAATTTTAACTAGCCCTCCTAGAGTTTTTACTATGACTAATTTCACCATTAACTAGGATTTCTAGTAAACCTTTGCCAAATTTAAATTGGTGTTTTGACTATTGTAGTAGGTACAAACTAGTTCTCATTTTTTTTTTACATTAAAAAATTCCACAATTTTTTATATATATTTTATCATGAAAACTACCATCAGTTGTTGGTAGGCCACTTGAGTTTTTTTTAGTTTTATGTGAAAGTTATTCTTAGTTGTGATTTTGGTTCTATGTGTTGAAACTATGCTTTTGGTTGTTATGTCTACATGAAAATTTTGATATTAAAGTTATATTAATTTTGGACTATTTAACATATTATTACATTTGGTTATGGTTGTTTATGGTCTTAACTATTGTTGTTCTACACATGGTGTTCCTCAAGCCCATCTTGGTGGTGATTGAGTTGGTGGGATTATTGTGTTGCATCCATACCTTAGGGCCTAATAGCCCACCTCCACACATGACTTTGGAGCATGGCTCCTTATGCTTCCACCTTTGGATACAAGAGTTCCTAACCTTTTTTCTGCAAAAATTTAGTGTGATGATATGGTCACACTTATCATCCCATATAGTTGTTTTCATGTTAAGATCTTGTTGCCCTGGTCTTTAAGCTTGATCATCAAGTTCTTAGATGGTGATCTTGAAACACATGTACAGGGTGAAGTGCTTAATAACACTCACACAAATGGGACTCATAATTTGTTCAATATTTTAGACATGCCAAAGTTCAACTTGTATAATGCTACCAACCCCTTTGCTAGTTGGTCACCAAGCCCACATGCTATTTTAGAATCCTCCTAGTACTATTTATCATGTGGAAAGATAAGCATGGTTTTAGGTTTTCATTTTGGCTATTTTAATTATTGGTTTTACTAGGCTATTTGGTTTTAATGGTTTTATCTTGCTTGAATTGGTGTACAGAGTGGATGACAATGGGTTCATCAATAGTGACTAGCTCTTATCCTTGGCCTAGACAATGTTGGAGGTTTTTGCCAAAAGCCCCATAGTGAGGCTTGCAGTGGTGGAGCAACTAAGAGGTGACCTAGGTAGGTACACCAAAAATTACTCCAAAGCCTACCAATAGTGTGTAGACAATGGGACGACACATGGTTGGTGGGCCAAATTAGATCTTGCCCACATATCCATGAGGATCCCATGCAATCCTCTTCCAACAAGAAAGGTAAGAGGTATATTTCTTTCTATTTTTTTATGTCAACATTTTCATGGTTGTATGGATGTAGTTTATTAGGCTCTAAATGTCTAAATGGTTTTATAGGCTATGATTGGCTATAAATTTAATGTTAATGTTGGCTATACTTGTTACATTTTGGTTTGACATGCTTACGCTTAAACTAATTGACCTCTCATTATATTGTAGATGTTAACACCTCCTCCATTGTTATGCTTGTCATTTCATGATGCTTCGAGGAGACTTTGATCCTCAAGTATGATGAGGTTGAATTGACATAGTAGTGGTTGGCTGGTAGGGCACACAAGAACATTCAAGAAAACATCACCAATGTAGGTTTGCTTTATATGTTCATGGCTCCTAACCCCACTATCCCTACTCCCAATATGATGAACATCATTGACTTCTTTGAAAAAGGAGTGAAGAAGTTCATCACCTAGGTTCATGATATGCCTATCACCCTAGCCATCAATAAACCTACCTTTAGTGACTTCGTTTAGTATTTCCTATGAAGGCCTAAAGGTTGTCACTAAGGTAGGTAAGGAAATGAAGCACTAAGATGAGGTGAAAGAGTAGTTGCACACTTGCCATGATCACAAGGGATTATCTCCTAGCCAATTTAAGGTTGAAGAAGCTAAATAGACATATCCATAGTTCCACTCTTGAGGGTTTCCCACATTGCTATCATAGGAAAAAATCATGGGGGTTGAACAAACATGGATGATGAAGAAGGTCCTTTTAAAGGATGGTTGATTTAACTAGGATGGTTAGTTGGCTTCGAGGATACATAATGAGATCCTCAAACTCTATGAGAACCTCACAATGAAATTCCATATGCATTATGCATTGTTTCTAGCATATCTAAGGAGGTTTGTGGAGTTCCTAGTGATGAGGAGGGATAAAAAAATGGGTAAGCCAAGATCCATCCCATCTCTCCAAGCCATGGGTAAAACATGTTTATCCTACTATGCAGGCTCAAAACTAGTTAAAGGATGTTGGGGAGTCACTGTCTATTACCACTAAGGAACTTAGTGATAGGTGTTATGATTTCTCTAACAACTTGAATATTGAGCCCCAGGTTGAGTGTGGAGACTTTGGATGGGCCAAGATATTGTAGGGTAAAGCTAAAGGTTTAGCTAGAGCCAAACATAAGAGGCCCATGGTTGAAGAGGAAGCACTAGAGATCGAGCAACCCTCCAAGAGGATGTTCATGGTGAGACTTGGCCTAGCATGCAATGTGGTCACAAGTATGGTTTGATTTTTTTTATTTAGTTGTTTTATCTTTTATGTTATATGATATATTATGTTATTTTGCTTTAGCAAGATATGCTAAGTTATTACATTTTGCTCTTATTGTTCTTATAGGTAAACAACAAGAGTTATTAGCCTAAGAAATAGTAGTAGAGGTGGAGCAAAAATTCCTAGAGAAGGAGCTCCTAGCATGCCATGAGGAAGAGGGGTTATCCAATGTCCCATTGGATGACTTTAACTCCATCTTTGATCCCTCATAGCTAGGTGAACCCCTTTTCATCATTCGCGATGATGTTCCAAGTATGTATGACTTTTGTTCCATATGTTTTTAATTTTATCATTTAAGTTTAAGCTTGTTCTTTGATGGTTTGTTAATTTTTATGCTTGTCTTAGCTCCTGAGCCTCAACCCACTACCTCAACCTCCACATTTCACATGAAGCCATCAGTTAACACTTTGGACAAGAGGCAATTCATGTAGGAAATGACTAAGGACATGATTAATAAATTATAACAAGTTACTCCAAATATGGGTAAGAACTTGGTTTATCTTGCACTTTTATATTTTATGTTTTATTGTTGCATACTTTTAGTTATTTTTTTGTTTGTTTTTTCTTGTTCATTTGATTAATATTTTTTGCATGTGTTTTGCTATGTTGTTTCTAGCACCTAAGCTTAGATGGGATCCCAACCATCCCATTGAGATCAATGCTCTACCTAGCTTGCCTTCAGATTTAGAAAATGTACCATGTAAGTTATATGAAAGTGTCACCAATTGTGCATTTTCATGGGCCAAACGTTTATGAGAAGTTCAACATTATAATGAGTTCCTATGGAAACAAGTTGTAGCATTAGAACAAGAAAATAAAAAGTTGGTAGAGGCTAATAGGGATCTCAAGGATAATAATGAATTCATGGAGGCCTAAGTGGCCAATAGGAGCTCCTTTCAAACCAAAGAGATCAAATGGGCATAATACTAGAATTTCATCCATGGCAAGGTTGCCTGGCTAGGGAGGTTGTAGAGAAAAAATTGTAGATGGACCTATTAGCATGTTAGACCAGTGAGTGGAGAGACTATTGTGCTCGGGTTCTTGAGTGGGGTTAGGCACAAAATGACCACAATAAGAAATACAAGGCTGAATGTGAGGCCTATCTCAATGTTGAAGGAGGGGTCCACTGAAAGGTGGAAGTTGGAGTTGTTCATGAAAGGGATTCAGGAAAAGGATGTCTTCAAGCTATTTGAAGGCACTCTAACCATGGTTGGATCCCCATATTCTTAGGTTTCTACCACTTCTAAGGAGGTGACTATCAAGACATTTTTATGAAAGCCACCTACCTGAACTAACATCAATGATAGCAACATTCATATAGGTATCAATCGTGGGGAGGTGGATTGAGCCCACATGACCAAGGAGCAAATCCTCCATCATTTAGAGGTTGGTCTTTGGAATCTCCCACTAGAAGATGTTGCAACCCAATCCTCCTAAGTTTGCTTATTCTATTTCTTTTAGCATATTTTAGTTTATAATTTGGTTTCATACTTTGTTGATTATTTTTTAAACTTATGTTTTGTTGTCGTATAGGTACCAAGTGATGCCAGTGGCCCTAGTGGCAAGGATGCTAATGCTCCTTAGCCCCCTCTAGTACCTACTTAGTACCACATGTTGGTCATGGCTTTTGATGTTATCACTTTTGTTATAGTTGATGATATTGGTTATGTTATGATGTATTGGCTAGTGTTAGCCATTTGATTGGTTGACAGATGGTTTACTATTTCATGTATTATTTAAAATTTTGTCATGCTATGTGAAAAATACTTAGATTATTATTATTTTAAAATTTTAATTTTGATTTATATGTTATATTTTTTTACATTTTACATATGTTTAATGTTTACGTTTTTGTTTATGTCATAGGCTATGTTGGTCAACTATGTAAAACAACCATAATGTAAACTAGGTTGTATCAGTTAGGAGGTTTGCCAAATTTTTTAGTTTTAGGTCATAGAGGACCATGTGATTTGCCAATTTTAGGCCATGGTAGGCCATGCAATTTCCTAGTTTTAGGCCATGGTGGACCATGGGGTTACTTGCTAATTTTAGGTCATGGTAGGCCATCTAATTTGTTTTGTTAGTTTTAGACCATGGTGGGTCCTACATCTTAAAAGGAAAAAGTCTTTTTTATCTATTTTTATGTTTTGACATTTTTATAAGTTTTTTAGGTTTTTAAGATTTTGTTATTATTTTTCATGTTTATGTTCTAAGATAAAAAGGCTTGAAAAGATAAATTGTAAATAAAAGTAAAATTAAGCTATGTGAAAAGTAAATGTTAAAACAAGGTAAAACAAAAGTAAACAACATGTTGTTATTCTAAAAGGTTATAAGAGAAAAGAGGCCATATGGTCACAAGTGCAAGGGTGAGTGAGTCAAAGGCATACATCAATTTTATAAGTGTTTCCTAATCTTTGATAGATTAGAAAACATGTATGATCTACTTTGTACAATCCTATATTCCTTGTTTCCTTCACTCACAATGTTGAAGGGGAGCTCTTCCCATGGTGCATCCATGGATCCATCATTGTTTTTTTTAGCCTCCCACATTGTCTCGAGTTTCTTGACTTTGTGGCTAACAATAAAAGTTTCTTCTTAAAACTCCACTTTAGATCCTTAGTTGATGTCAATGTTGTTGATGAGACCAACCTGCATGTGCCGCGATATCGCATCTTCTCCTACGATATCGCGTACGCGATATCGCGGTCCGTCGCCATATCTATAAATAAGAGGCGGCACTCCCTTCATTTCCCAATCCTGGCTAGAAGTAGCGAAGCTCTGGCAGATTAATCACTCCAGAGTTAGAATTTTTCCCATGTGCCCGCAGTAGGAGTCCTAGAGTGAACGGCTCTTTATTCGAGCAGCTTGTAACCTGAACCCAAGTTGTGTATGGCAATAAAGATGAACTTGATTGGATAAACCTTGCAGTACATGGTTTTATTGTTGTTTATTTACTGCTTTCCTAGTGCGCACAAGTACGACTTGATTACGAGCGTCTACGGACGTGTACGGCTAGTCAAGGAATCGGCTGCTTGACGCAACGCATGAGTACGACTCAATTACGAGCATTGGATGCTTGGTAACCCAGTAGCGTATTCCAGGATTCTGCGCTTGGTAACTCCCGGGTCTAATGTGTACGGCTAGTTGAGGAATCGGCTGCTCATTGCTAGGCTAGATCGTGTGATAAGTACGACTTAGTTACGAGCACCCACGGGTGTGTACGGCTGGCTAAGGAATCGGCTGCTTATCACACGTAGGCTAAATAGGTGCCTCAGTACGACCACTTCGAGCACTTGCGTTACGTGTGGCGATCCCAGTAACGATTAGCGTTTGGTAAGCTGCAGTTGCATAGTTCAGGGTGTGTCCGGCAAGTGGGAACGGATGCTGACGCTAGTTAATTTAGACTTAGATCTTAGTTAGAGTTAGTTTAGTTTTCTCAACCCTTTCTCCTGGTAGCATAGAAGATAAGCCGAAAATACCAAAAAAATCACATACCTCAGACTTGCTTAACCATACACCGTGACACATACAAGCAAGCCTGGGAAGACAACGAACGATTAACCCCAAGTGTTTCTTGTGGCGTTAAGGCATTTAGTCTGCGGAGTTCGACCGGATCGCGCGTGTACGCTCGTATTCGTATGGTGGAGTGTAGGGGTACCTCGCCACTCATCATTGGCGCCGTTGCCGGGGACTAAGTGTTTTTTCGCCAATTTAACATAAGGGATATCACTCACATCGTTGTGAGCTTAAAACGAACCTTAGGGTTAATCAGTTAATCAAGAACAATAAATAACGGTGAAATTAGCACACCAATAGAAATGGCTTCTTCTCACGAAATCAACTCACCTAAGGACAATACAGGAGAAAGTCAGCATCATACGCATAACCGAGATCAACCATGTCCTCAACAATCTAAGGTCACATATACTCATCCCGATGAGTATGTGCCGGATTTTACCTTTGTTTTCCATCAAGATGAGCAACTGCGGTGGAGAGACATGCAAGGTAACATCGTGTTACCCCCAGATCGCTCTGCTCCCAACATGCTTTTCCGTGCCTTGGTACAGATTGGCATGCATGAGCTGTTCGCAGAATACGTTTTGGATGACCATGATACAAGGGATTATCATCCCACAAATGCCCAACGTATTCGGGATGCAAGGCAGGAGAGCCAACATTCACTATTGAAGGGCAAGGTTCCCCACGTCATTAGTGAAATAGGAGAAGAGGAACCCCTCACGATGGGTTTCTTAGAAAATGATGTTCCTCCTCCTCACTCTAGTGAAGAGGTTAGGCATCAGGGCCTTAGATCAACGATACATATTCCAGGCTCTGATCCCCGTGAGCACCAGCTGTTCACGGCAGGAACAACTACTCACACTAATGACGGACTCGTTGATCGTCACAACGATCGGGGCCGAAGCAGCCGAAGAGAAGGCAAGAAACATCACCATGGTGATGGATCCCCTTCTTCTTCTCCTTCATCTCATCATTCACCCTCTCCTTCCACATCTGGGCGCAGCCACCATGAGCATAACGCGGAGAGTAAAGGTAAAAGAGATGAAATGCCTCGACAGGAAGGTCGAGAGGAGTTAGGACAAGGGCAAGGACGTAGGGAGAATAGGGAACCACCACGTAGACATCACAGACGTCATGAAAGAGATGATCATGACGAACCCCTATTCGCAACCCGAAGTATTCTTGATATTAGAGAGGCACTTAGGATTCCCACAAGGTATTTAAAGGACAGTAGGATCAAGCGTTTGGACATAAATAATATCCCATGTTTTGAAGGGGGATACAACGTTGATCCTCAACATCATTTACAGGCATTCCACGATGCTTGTGCCTTGTAGAACATAGATAATAAGTGGCAAAAGCTTAAGTTGTTCCCAAGGACACTCATTAAAGAAGCAGAGAGCTGGTATCGGTCTTTAGAACTGGAAACCATCAGGAGGTGGAGTACGATGCTTGAATTGTTCAACAAAAAATATCAAACGTACTCTAGAGTGTCTAACTTGCGTAAGCAGATCCAAGGCTGGAAACAAGGAGCTTATGAATCCTTTGATGCTGCTATGGCTCGTTACTACACATTGTTACATTGTTGCCTAGGCCATGGGTATGCTAAGCGAGATCAACTTCGCCACCTCGTGGATGGGCTACAAAATGAAATGAGAAGAACTCTTGGGACTTATGCCCAAGGGAGACTCTCCCAAATAAGAGCCCATGAAGTTGAAGTTTTGTTGGAACAAGTAGTGCAAGAAGAGGGTGAGCTACGTAAAAGAGAAAGTGCGGAGGAATACAACCGCGATCCCTCCCTTCGCAAGAAGGGAGTGAAATTCTGTGATGAGGAGGATGAGTCACCACTCAAAGAGTTGGTGAACCGAAAAACCATGCCGATCCAAAAGTTAACAATGGAGGTATCAGCTAAGGTAGACCAAATGTGGGATTCCTTGGACTCACGAATAGAAATAGTCCTGAAAATCGTAGAGGAGTCTAAGGATGAGCAAAGTAGTGACAAAGGAAAAGTCAAGCGGAGAAAATTTAACCCTGCACATAACAAGGGTAAGGGAAAGATCTTTAACCCCAATGAGGCTGAAAATTCAGATTCAGACAATGATAGTGGATGTGAGGTTTGCTACTATGACCATCCTAAGGGATGTTGTCCAATTATCTCACATCTGCAGGAGTCTGGGGTGTATGCATTAAATCCAAGACTTAATCAATGGCAAACACCCCGAAGGTTACCTTATCCACAAGGTAACCCAAGGCAGTTCCACCAACCCTTGACGTATTATCCAAGTGGAACACCTCCATAGCCCATTGGACAACACCAGCAGTGGCAATACCCACAGTCATGGGGGATGCCACCGCCAACACATCAGTACCCTTACCGATAGCCTGATCCTTACGGTTATTATGTGCAGCAGCCGGTTTCTCCAGGTGACTCTATGGGTCACACCACTCCACAACGTCACTACCATGCTCGGGAGTACCTCAGAAGGACTCCTTCTCCTCCGGGAGACATCCCACATTCCGTCCATCCTCTAACTCCACCCGCACCTCTTTCTCAAGTAGATCACATAACACCTCCTGCTCCAACAATGCAAGGGGAACTTCCTCCTCAACCGCAGCAACGTCACGCTGCGAGAGCTATAAATATCCAACCAGGTACTAGTTCTGGTGACAACTGTACAAAGAAGAGATCTTTTTTCAGAACTAAGAGCCCAGACAAACTCTCACAACAACAAGCGGTTGAGGCCATCTATAGGCCTCTAACTACTAATGCTTCGGTGCACCCTTCAGTCCAAGGGAGTGTAACGCATACGGTTATGTTAACACATACCGTAACTAACTGGATCAAGGTAGGCCACCTTCCCAGGAAACTAACTAATCCTGGGAGTCCCTTTATTTATTTGCAGATCGCTGGGAATGCACCACATCGAGCTCTTCTTGACTCAGGTTCCGGAGTCAACTTAATTTCGCGAAAGATGTATCATGCCTGGAACCTGCCCCAACTTAAGAAGAACAACATCCAACTAGAGCTGGCAGACCAGTCCATCACTATTCCCTTGGGATTAGTAGAGGATGTTATTACCACTGTGTGTGGTTGGTCCTACCCAGCGGATTTCCTAGTGATCGAGGTTAACAACAACGAAGGGGACTTCCCAATTATAATGGGAAGGGCATGGCTAAGCACAGTAGATGCATGCCTTAGGATCCGCGATCTTTCCTTGGAAATCTCCAAGATCAACATATGTGGAAAGATCGAGAAGAGGATAGTTCCATGCATCACATACAGTGATTCATTGGGTGATGACACGGAGGAAATGTCCCCATGTCAAAAGTGTGCCCAGGAGACTCTACAACAAAGATGCCTGTATGTAGCAACCACACAAGAAGTAGTAGACACCCCGTGGTTGACAGCTTCTCATAGGGGCAAACAAATATGCATGGAATGAACTGAGGAAACTCATGCCAACAACTGTGGCATAGACACGCTGGAACGTGAGCGTCGCCAACTTCCACCCCTGAATTTAAGGTCATCAATTGGGAGAAGTTGGGCACTTCTTAGAAATTCAAATAGGCGCTCACTTTTTCAGATCACTCCCTCACAACTCAGTCATGGGGGAGATGGCCACCTATGCTAACCATATGGGACCCTCAGTTCTTTTTTTTAGTTTTTTTTTACACGTTTTTGTTTTACAACGTTCTTTTTTTACACTTTTTTGTTTTACAAATTTCTTTAACTTTTCTGGTTTTTGTTTTACAACATCGTTATACTTTTTCTATTTTTTGTGTGTATGTGTGACATCCATCATGTAAGTTCGCCACCCAATAAGTGTTCGGGTTGATGGGATGAACTATTTTTCATTGATTGCTCATGTTTGGTTTTTACCTTTAAGTTACATTGTTGATACTAAGGTATGTTCTTTTGATATGGTAGGCAATGAGATCGCTTCATCCATCTATCCATCAAGTCTATGGTTTCCCTTGGCTTGGAAATGTACAGTTCCTTCTTCATAAGAACTTCAATGAACAGGTGACTAGGCATTTCTCAAACTAAGGAAGGACTCAAGGATTGCAAAGGGTGTGACTTCAAGGGAACTTGATGTTTTTGTGTTGGTCATTCACTTGGGTGCTTGGATGTTTTCTTCTTGGGTTTTCTTGTCGTTCCGATGTTACCCAATAATCAGAAGCTGAGACAATAAAAATAAGAAGTCTTTGCATGGTGTGGTCCCCACGCATAAAAACACAAAACCAAAAAAGAAAAAAGAAAAAAGAAGAGAAAACAGAAAAGAAAAGACAAAAGAGAGAAAGAAAAAAGCAAAAGTGAGGATTCAAAGCACACCCCTTAGACAAAATAAAATTTGGGTTGCAAGCACTGGTTATGGAACCAAAGTGTTCCCTCTAACTAAGGCCCTTCTCGCTTCCCATTCTCTCCTTTGTTTCGTCGGAATGGTGGTGGCTCTTCGAAGATGCATCCTTGTTATCCAAGTGGATGGTTTGACCAAATGCATTGATGCGAAGTCACTGGAAGTGGTTGGTTTGAGGCCAGAGTTGGAATGAGATTCGCCAAGTCACATTAATCATGAAACACACAAGGGGCTGTACACCACCTTGTTCTTGGGATTCCATTCCACTTCTCTTCTTCCCATCCTTCTCTCCATTGTTCACCTCATTGCCGGTTGTATCATTGTATATACTTTGGTTGATGCTTTGTTTTCTTTTTGGTAAATTCTTACGGTTAAGACTTTAACTCTTGTTCCAAAGGACATTCCCAGAGCCCACGGACTCTTTGAATGTGGGATTGTCAGGGCATTAAGGGCATGAGCCTGCTTTGGGGAGGACCCACTGACATTCCTATTTGGAACATTAGTTAACTTCTTTTCCTTAACATTTTGCAATTAATTAACATTTTTGTTCATTTCCATCATGACATCCCCTTCACTGATGCCATCGTTGTCCCTTTTTACCTATCTTTCCTACTCCTTTTCGTTCTCCATTCTAACGCTACTGGAGGTTCGCGATTAGTCATGGGGGTACGGGACCTGATTTTTTGATTTTTATCCTACGCCCTGGATTTTTTCATTTTTCTTCCTAAACCTTATACCTTCGGTAGTCATCATCTACATTTTCCCGAATCCATATTAGCCATACCACAACTTAGCCAAGGAACCGAAACTGAAGCAAGGTATGATTTACTTAATGATTCAATTACCCTTGCTAATATATGATTGTGTTGTGGGTGCAGATGGCCATCATATAGCAATAGAATGGATCTGGAGCAAACACTTGGAGTGGAGCAGCATTGAAGCCGCTATGCAAGGAGCAGAATTGATAATGCGCTTACGGATGGACAACGAAAGGCGCAATCTAGGCGTTGGCAGCAACAAGACTCTTCTCTCTTCTTCTCTTCTATTCTCTCTCCTCTTTTCTCTCAGCTGCCAACTGTGGCCTGATGTCATTGTAATAAGGTGTTCACCCTTGTTGTCATGAACACCAGTTTTGTCAAGTCTTGTAATAAAGACCGTTCACATGTCATCCCATTAGTTCCATTTCCCCTAATAATCCCATACCTACCTAATATCATTTTAAGGAACTCGAGGACGAGTTTTCATTCAGTCATGGGGGTATGATAAATTGTAAATAAAAGTAAAATTAAGCTATGTGAAAAGTAAATGTTAAAACAAGGTAAAACAAAAGTAAACAACATGTTGTTATTCTAAAAGGTTATAAGAGAAAAGAGGCCATATGGTCACAAGTGCAAGGGTGAGTGAGTCAAAGGCATACATCAATTTTATAAGTGTTTCCTAATCTTTGATAGATTAGAAACATGTATCATCTACTTTGTACAATCCTATATTCCTTGTTTCCTTCACTCACAATGTTGAAGGGGAGCTCTTCCCATGGTGCATCCATGGATCCATCATTGTTTTTTTTAGCCTCTCACATTGTCTCGAGTTTCTTGACTTTGTGGCTAACAATAAAAGTTTCTTCTTAAAACTCCACTTTAGATCCTTAGTTGATGTCAATGTTGTTGATGAGACCAACCTGCATGTGCCGTGATATCGCATCTTCTCCTACGATATCGCGTACGCGATATCGCGGTCCGCCGCCATATCTATAAATAAGAGGCGGCACTCCCTTCATTTCCCAATCCTGGCTAGAAGTAGCGAAGCTCTGGCAGATTGATCACTCCAGAGTTAGAATAATTTCCATGTGCCCACAGTAGGAGTCCTAAAGTGAACGGCTCTTTATTCGAGCAGCTTGTAACCTGAACCCAAGTTGTGTATGACAATAAAGATGAACTTGATTGTATAAACCTTGCAGTACATGGTTTTATTGTTGTTTATTTACTGCTTTCCTAGTGTGCACAAGTACGACTTGATTACGAGCATTGGCTGCTTGGTAACCTAGTAGCGTATTCCAGGATTCTGTGCTTGGTAATCCCAGTGGTAGTCCAGTGTGTACGGCTAGTTAAGGAATCGGCTACTCAATGCTAGGCTAGAACGTGTGATAAGTACGACTTAGTTACGAGCATCCACGGGTGTGTACAGCTAGCTAAGGAATCGACTGCTTATCACACTTAAGCTAAATAGGTGCCTCAATACGACCACTTCGAGCACTTGCGTTACGTGTGGTGATCCCAGTAACGATTAGCGTTTGGTAAGCCATAGTTGCATAGTTCAGGGTGTGTTCGGTAAGTGGGAACGGATGCTGACGCTAGTTAATTTAGACTTAGGACAGTAGTTAGAGGTAGCTTAGTTTCTCAACCCTTCCCTTTGATAGCATAGAAGATAAACCAAAAAATACCAAAAAAATCACATACCTCAGACTTTCCTAACCATACACCGTGACACTTTCAAGCAAGCCTGGGAAGACAATGAACGATTAACCCCAAGTGTTTCTTGTCGTGTTAAGGCATTTAGTCTATGGAGTTTGACCGGATCGTGCATGCACGCTCGTATTCGTATGGGTGAGTGTAGGGGTACCTCGCCACTCATCAGTTGTTGACTACCAAGGGAGCTACACTATCATTGTGAATGATAATTTTACCTTTCTCATAAGGTAAGTGAACTTCTTATTGGATATGTGAGGAGATAGTTTGTAATTGAGCTAGCCAAGACCTACCTAGGATAAGGTTGAATCTTGGTGTTTTCTCTACCACCAAGAAATTGACCGTTATGGGGAATTGTTTCCCCACCATAAAGTCCAATGAAATTGAGCTTTTTATGATCACCCAAGATCCATTGAAGGATTTAAGAGTAGTTGTTGTAGTATGTTGCATATGTTCAATTAGGCTTAGACGTTCTACAATGGTATAGGGTATTATGTTTGTTTTGGCTTCATCATCAACATGCACATTGTATTGTCCTATTATTATGATTATAAATAGGGGAGCCTTGGTTATCTCACCATCTTGGGAATTGGTGTTGACTTTGCTATCACAAAAAACTAGTTCCATTGACCTCATTTCTTCCTTTAGTAAAGGTGGTACCATCACTGCATGGCTGGACTCTTCACTAGTAGGAATATCCTCACTAATAGGAATAGAGGTTAACATTTGGACTAATGCTCTGTGGTGCACAATGGAAGTTATAAAAGGTTCATTCTGGCTACGTAAAGTATTATTTAATTTTAACAACTATTTAACCTACTCCATCACATTGAGGAAGTCCTTATCATTGGATGTGGGATTTTCATTCTTAGCATTCTTGACTTCCTCCATGTGCCCCAAGATGCAAACTTCATGATACAATGGTTGTTTAGTTTCTTTTCCCTTCCCTTGTGGTTTGGAATCCTTCCATGGTTGACAAGTTGACATGACCTAGGCATTAGAACTCATCAAAATAAATGAGATGGGAGTGGGCCTCAATAATCCCACTTCATTCTGTGCATTGGTCTATTTATTATCATTATTCTTAGGCTTTGGTGTAGCCTTCTTATGTTTTCTTCTTAGGCATTTTCTATTGTTGGTTGATTGGTTATGAAGAAGTTTTCACATTGGCCACTACAAGAGGATGTTTTTCAATTGTAGGAGTAGGTTTAGTTTTTTCTTCAGTGGGAGGGGGCACCCTCATAAAAGGAACCTTGAGAGACATAGGTGATGGTATCCTTACAACAAAAGAGGAGCTTAAGCTAGTTGATGTTGAAGGGCCCCTATCCTTGCAAGGAGGTACATGTATCACGAACGAATCCCTTGCATGTCTAGCATTGTTTATCACATTGAATCTTGCGATACTATACAGGCTATTTTTGGTATTCAATGGATCCTTATAGACATGCATGGATTGGGTTTTTGGTTTTATTAGGTTTAAGGCATCAAGGACTAGTTCATCCTTGTTTATCATCATTTGTGAGTCATCCTTTAGTGTTAGGACAAAGTTGGTATCATGACCTATTAGTTTATGCTAATGGAAAAAGCAATCAAGCTTGAAGTATTTAGGTATTGCATAAAACCACATGTCAATAGGATCACATCAATAGCATCCCATCGATGCAACCCAAGGAAGACACTTCATCATCTATCTATAATCTCAAAAGCTTCTATCAATAGTCTAGATTAACATTGAACTGTAACAACCAATTCTAACCTAAGATGATATCATAATCATAAATATTTATTACTTATAAATCACTAAATCATTGTCTTTTCTATAATAACACTAGGATGTATTTGCATATTTGATCTACTAGAGTCTCATGGCCCCTAGCTGAATACACCAATAACCCTGCATAAAGAAAACCAAATGGAAGAGCTACTAAGAATATGACATTAGAAGTTAGAAATAAATAACTAATACTAAGATCAAATAAAAATAAAACAAGAAATACTAAGATCATACCTCTTATCTACATGTCTTTTTGGGCTATGCATCTAATTGTTTGTTCATCAGAGCATATATTTAACCCTAGGATCTCTATCCTATCCAACTAACCTATCTGATAGGAGCTTCACATCCACCTACTACTAGAGGTCTCTACCCTTGGTCTCTACCTTCATTATGACCTGCTACCTACATTAGGTACTTCTTAGCATGATGTTATGGTTGTCCACATGCATAACAGTTTTGATAGTTCTTTTGAACATGCCTTGACTACCCTTATTTAAAATACATAGAAGGGTGTTCATACTTGTAAATGAATGATCATTCACTAATTTTTTGTTGTTTCTAATCACCAGTGTGTCCACAACCATCATGTCCTCCACAATCCTACTTTGATAATCCAACTAATAGTTCCTTTTTTAATCCTTACCTACATCCTTCTTGAGTTGAATTTTCAATTAGACTCCTCTTTAAGTCTATGGCAACCTTACAAGCATCATGATAAAAAGTGAGGTAAAGATAAAAAAAGATGACATTTTAGAATCAAGTGAAGTCTTTTAAAAAACCTGTTTGCTTTATCCAAAGCATCCATCTACTTAGTAATATAGCTACTAAACTTCATAAAATAAGGATCATGCTTAACCATAGAAAAAATGCCTTATTGTAATTAGTAAAACTACTCCTTAGCCTAGACATACTAGGTAGAATATATGCAACTAGAAGAAACTAGAAATTTGGTGCATAAAACCTCCTATCCTACCTAGTCCTTGATCTACTTAGATCTTAATCAATGTTGAGCCATATCTATAAAGTCATTAGATTATTAATCTTGTATACCACATTGAGGGACATCCCATTCAATCAAATTCCTTCCTTAGCTTCTCGATCTACTATAATACTATAGTAGAATTCACTATACTAGAGAAAGTAGGATGACTTAGGTTGTAGAATTTATTTGCCATCTTCATATTTATTGATTGTTTGATGAAATCCCTATTACCACTAGAACTAGAACCACTATTGTTATCATTGTTAATCTCTTTGATGAATGACCTAGATTTTCCAATACCACTATCACTCCCAACCTTCCTAATAACTATAAGAGAAAGTAACCTTGCATCCATCTTAATCATATACTACTAGAGCAACTACATCATTTTTCTAGCCAAGTCCATTTGATCATCACTAGCCTCTATGTTTAGTAGTTATGCATGACTAACTACTACTGTATTTACCTATGTACTTAGAGATACTTGAGTCTTATTATTATGGTGATCTTTATCTTTCTAAGATCACTAACACTTACAATCATAAAGGTAAGTACCACAACATCCTATATCAATTAGAGTAACCTACTCTAATACTAATACATAGTACCTTGTAGGTCTAACAAAAGCCTAGCTTAGCAAGGAATCATAAACTAGCACATCAACACAATTTCATTATGTCTATTAAGAAAGTAGGTCGAACATCATAATAGAAAATCATAAATCACTCATAAAAATCACATCAACTATAGGCATGGTATAAACACACACCAAATTAATGCATATATAAGCATAAACTAGAAGACTATATCAAACATAAATCTATCATGCCTACTATCCTAAATTGTATAATCATCATGAACAAAACATCATAATATATCAATCAATATGTCCAACACCTATTCTATTAATATGTACATCATACATACCTTGTATAAAAATCCATAGTTCAAGGGCTATCCAAGTTAACACCACTAGCAAAGCTATCCATATCTCTTACTAACACATGTAATAGAAAATAGAAATATAAAACCAAAACATTCATTAATTCCCTCAAGACTATTTGTCTCTTAAGCTCCTAGATCCATTACCTACATAAAAAATGAGTTAGTACAAGACTAAGTAGAAGCCTTTGCATGCCCCCTATAGATGCAAATCAAGATGCTATGTTGGATGAGAGGTGGAATATGCTAAGCTACCTATAATAGGATTAGTAGATCTAATTCCATAGTAATAATATCATATCACATCACATAGCCAAGTCATATTTGTGCCATTAATGATAGTATCAAGCTCATAACATTATGAACCTAATAGATAACTATCAGTATAACTATTCAATATCATGCAGTGTCTATCATGATAGAAACATACATTAATAAGATTAGATAATTAATTATAGGATACCTCTATAGTCATACATAACCAAGGCACTAATACATACAAAATTTCCAATATGCATAAATAGTGCTATCAACATATAATGTAGACCCTTAATAACTAGTACTTCAAGGGATCACCAATTCACAATTCTCATCTTAAAAAAGCATATATCATATTCCCTATTAATTTTTTCTTCAATAAATCATGAACCACAATGCAAATCACATCAAGAACATTAAATATTTCCTTGGAAACTAGTATTCAAAGGGATTACAATTTACATGCATGCATACAAGCACATAGCCCTAGTAACAAGTGATATATCAATACTTAGTATAAACCATAATATCATTGACATAATTAGTACTTGCAATTATTTCATTAGTTTTCATTACTTATTCTAGTACAGGTGCTAATGCATGTTGCCTCATTTGTAACCACAAATCATTACTTTTTGGAGGATATAATTATGAATTTTCATATGTTCCAAGATCTTGTACCAATCATAGGGCCTTCTTATACTCTCCTACTCTTAGTATAAGGACTAAGATGAAAGCCTTACTAAAGTATCATAATGGGGATTTATCCAGCTTTTGTAAGGTGTCTCATCATCAACTAGTCCACATCCTCATGTTGGATCCACTCTCACACATACAGATAATATTGGTACATAAGCATAATACATCATATTTAAGACATATAGAATATCTCAAGTATGAAATATCATAATCATCTAATAACCCTATCTAACTAGTGCTATAGGTTCCACCCTACATACCATCATCATAATCATATTACACACCACACAAAGTTATTCCACTTACATAGTCAACTAATATAAACATATATGATGGCTACCAAGTCCATGACATTTGATATGCATAAATGCACACTAAATAATACTTTTACATACATAATAATATTACCTATACATGGCTTACATAACCCAAGACAAACATCTTCATAATCCTTCTTGAGGCTCATTGTGGATCATTGAACTTAGAAGGGGGGAAGTTCCCCAAATTGAAATTCTTTGGAGAAAGCACAAACACCAAATGCAACATGGTTTCTCAAATTTGGTAGTCCACACTTGGAGGGTAGATCACAAGCACACCTCCAAATGTTGTTTCTCTTAAATGTGGTTTGAAGGGTTCACATCCTATATAATATTCAAGCCCCACTTAGAAGTGTTGTAATGTTACACTAACCACTCAACCCCACACAGTTCCATTAGGCTTGGAATGTGGTTTTCAAGTTTTCACAACCTCTACAATCTTGATCTCCACTGAGGAGTGTTATGTCATAACACCAACCACTCAATCCCATAGGATCTTGACAACCTCAATCAAGATGCCTTCTCACAAGAAGCACATCAACCATGCAAGGCAATAAGAGAACAACAATTACAAGGTATGAATGCAACCTAGTTTACTGAGCCTTGTACTTTGAGGTACAACACACTTTACAATGGAAAAAGAATAATACAATGAAGAAAAACAATGATTGACAAATGAGTAGACAATGATTGTACAAGAGCTTTCACTTTTTCCAATGCATATGATGTCTTCTTATAGATACCATGTTTCCAAATTCATCTTGGAACTCATGCAATGGCAAGCTAGCAATATCTAACAATCATGGAAGATGTCTTCTTCATGCCTAAGCTGTCATTATATATTTTCCTTCTATTTTAGGAAGACATCTTTGTCCAAGAAAGATGTCTTTTTGAAATCTCCATTCTCGAAGATGTCTTTGTTTGATGAGAGATGTCTTTCTAAAACTAGCCTACATTCTATGAAGACATCTTTGCCTAGTGTAAGACATCTTTATCTAAGGAAAGATGTCTATTGTTTCTTAAAGACTTCTTTGTCTATGCATTCTCCAATTCTGCCAAGACATCTACTGTTTCTCAAAGACATCTTTCTTCAACCTTCCTTTGCATGATGAATTCATCATTTCATAATCTTGCATTTCTACATGCATTAATGATGACAACTTTACTTGTCCACATTCTTTGAATTCTCTTCCTTTTATCTTTCCTTTTGTGGATGAGACCTTGAGACCTTGTGGATGACTCTATCCTTTTATCTCCATCAATGCGTTCCTCACCATCTCATCTTGATCCTACAACCACAACAACGACACAACCATACATACAACCTTTGTTTCCATTTTTCCTAACATTTTGACACACCAAAACGTCCACAATCTTCCCCTTTTAGTGATGTTCAAAACTTGATAAAATGGGTTAATGATCATACAAATATAACCATACTACTCTTCCCCTTTTTTAATAGTAGTAAAAAGGATAAGGCACATAAAATGGTTAAAGAGTATGCATAATTTCATAATCCAAAAAAAACATTTAGCTAAGTAAGAAGATCAATTAAAAAGCACACATTTGTTAGCGCAAATTTCCAAGACAAGTTGCCTTGAATTTGTTAAGAGCCAATCCAAGCCTTCCAAGTGATATTCAAACTTAAAGCTTGAAGTGAAGTATAACCTTGAAGATTAAGTAACCTATCTCTAAATCAATTAATCATTAGTAGTGCATGGTTCTTTTAATATTCAAATATTCTTCATCCTTTATAAAAAACATCACCAAAATATAATGGCATATCTTATATGATAAGGAGAATATCGCAATACAACTTCACAATGTGAAACTAGTCATGCCATATTTTAAAATTCTTAAATTACATCTCATGATAAACTACTCAAAGGATGTTTCAATCAAAATCATAGATATTTTCCCATAATCAAAATGATCATGTTCTTGTTTATTTTTTGTAAGGAATAATATCACTATTTGCATTCTTTCATAAAAATATAGGTACTTCTTACCTTAGGAAATGCTTGAATATTGAATAGGTGGGTTGATGATACAAACAAGAATCTAAAACTAATCCAATAAAGGACCAACAACACATAATTTGATGCTAAATATCAAATATAGATCAACCAACCTATCTAATTGAAACAAATTTCTCATTAGAACTTGTATCTTTATATTCAACTAGAAATTTGGAAAACATCAACACAATGATATGGAAGCCATAAGAGAGACATGCATATTTTGCTTTTTGTACAAGGAAATGCCACAAACACAACCATTTTTCAAAAAAAAAAAATTATAATCATGCCAAAGGATATTAGAAACAAAAATTCAACACAACCATTCACTCAAAAGAAAAATACCTTTTGATGTCCTTATCTTGCTCATTTTGGAATATTTTTCTATTTTAGTGTCTCTTGGTTGAAGTATCCAAAGAATCCCCCTACATTGATGATCTTCAAGATGGTGATGGATAATGGGGAATAGGCTCCCCCTACACATGTGCTAATTATCTTGGGCTATTAGTATATAAATGTTGTAAATAAAAAAAACCACTACAACTATAGGTCAACATTAAGCTCAAATGTGGAGACTAAGGTCTCTAATTAGTAATATTGATAGGATTTTTCAAAGGCTTATGTTACCTCATAAATAGAAAAAAAATATCCCAAAGGCTATGAGCTTAGAATCATATCATCACAATAAGTATTGAAAACATGACAAAAACCAATAAGATATTGATCCAAAGGAAATCAAAATAAGTGCTACATACATATTTTCATAGAACCAATTATATCAAGCTCAAAAATGAATGTAAAAGATGATCTAAACAATTATTCCATCATTTTTTAAGACAAAAATAATTTTGGACTTCAAATACCAATCTTATTAACTAGTAAGCAAAGATATGGAAGCTTACCTTGACATACCTTGCTTGCAAGGGAGAAGAGAAGATTAATAGAATTTGAGATGAGGTTCCCTATCATGAAGTACCTCCTCATCCTTTGGTTCTCTTTCATTAGATTGTATATGTGATGTCTCTATTTGTTCATTCTCTTTATGATAAAACTTTTGATCACTTATTACATCATTTTTCAATTCTCCACCTCTCTTCATTCTCACTTATTGTTACCTACATAATTTCCTTACCAAAGCTTTTTGACAAGACCAAGTGTTAATCTCATTTTGATCATCATGAGTATAGTTAAGAGTTTTCTTACAACTATAATTTTTACAAATAAATAAAGTATTATCTTTATGATCAAAATTATCAAACATGTCTACACTTGATCTTGAATTTTCATGTGTGGCTTCCTTTAAATTATTTGGTTGTTTTTTAATAGTCTCCTCTTCTTGCACCTTACTACAATCCTTATTAAAAGAGGTTAGTTGTTGAATTTTAGCTTTTATGTTTGAGATCTCTTCTTTTACTTTAGCATGAATAGCATCCAACTTAGAAATTAAAATTTATTTACCTTCCTAATAAAATTATGTAAAATAATATTTTCTTCTTTAAAATTACTATACCTTTCATCAAACTAATCATCTTGTTTAGCCATGTAAGGAATTTTCATCTACAAGCACCATGCATATGAGGTGTGAATTTTTGGAAGAATTGCATGCTTCTTCTTCACTTTACTCACCATCATCCCAACCTGTATAAAAGTTTTTTTTTTTGGTTTCTCATCATTGGATCTATTCTTTGGCTATATCTTACTATCACTAAGATCACTAGGACATTCAAAGGCCATATGGCCTCTTCCTCCATAAACCCAACATTCTATGGAATGTAAATCTAAGTTAGAATTTAAAACATTTCAACCTCTTTCTCTACCTTTGAGTAGATTAGGTCTTTGTTGTGATGCCCCTATGTTTCTTCTTGTTTGCTATCATTGCAACTTCCTTGAGAGAAGGGCAATCTTTTCTTTGCTACACTCATCATGTTCATTGAACTCCTTCTCCTTGGAGGTAGCCTTTAGAGAAATAGGTATTTCTTGGATTGCTCCTTCACTTATGAGATTTATTTTATAAGCAATGAGAGCACTTTGAAGCTCTTCAAATTTTAAGGTTTAGAAATTTCTGATCTCCTCCATAGCCATGACCTTTGATCTAAACTCCAATTGTAGAGTTCTAATCATTTTGATGATGACATCTCTTTTAGAAAAATATTTACCTATTACTATAATAGCTACAAAAAGATCATTAGCTCTAGAGAAATAATCTTTTATTTTCTTACCTTCTCTCACTTTGAGTTTATCATATTCACTTTGTAAAACTAACAATTTTGATTGCTTAACAATAGATGTTCCTTCATAATTAGCTTCTAAAGTCCTCCAAATCTCTTTGACCATTTTATATCCTTCTACTCTCTTAAATTCATATTTATTAAATGCACAATATAAATAATTTTTTTCTTTTAAATAAAACATGAAATTATCCTTTTTCTCTTGTGTCCATTTGTTGCAAAGCTTGACAATGCTAGTGGAGCTATCGATAGATAGAGTGTAGCCTTCAGGGATTAACTCCCACACTTCAAACTCCATGGATTCAAAGAACCCTTGCATTTTAGCTTTCCAATAAGCAAATTTGAATCTATCAAACATAAGTGGCTTTGTGTAAGATGTACCCTCCATTGTTCACTCTTGAAGTTGATGATGACAAAGAAGAGTACCAATCTCTAATCTCACTTGTAGATCATTAAACTTAGAAAAGTGGGGTGGGGTGGGGGGGTTTAGGCAAGGTGTGAATAAGTTTCCCAAATTGAAATTCTTTTGACAGAGCACACACACCAAATTTAATGTGGTTCACCAACTTTGATAGTCTAAACGCATAGTTTTTTGATCCTTGTACTTTGAGGTACAACACACTTTACAATGGAAAAATGATAATACAATGAAGACAAACAATGATTACAATGATTGAAAAATGATTAGATAATGACTATACAAGAGCTTGTACTTCTCCCAATGCATATGATGTCTACTTATAGTTATGATGTTTTCATATTCATCTAGAAACTCATGCAGTGGCTAGCTAACAATAGTTAATAGTCATGGAAGATGTTTTCTTTATGCCTAAGACATCTTTCTGTATTTACATTCTATTATAGGAAGACATCTTTGTCTAGGAAAGATGTCTTTTTGAAATCTCCATTCTAGAAGACATCTTTGTCTGACAAAAGAAATCTTTCTAAAATTGACCTACATTTTTTGAAGATATCTTTGCCTAGTGGAAGACGTCTTTTCTTGAGGAAAGATATCTATTGTTTCTTGAAGATGTCTTTGCCTATGCATCCTCCAATTCTGTCAAGATGTCTAATATTTGTTAGAGATGTCTTTCTTAAACCTTCCTTTACACAATGAATTCATAATTTTATAATCTTGCATTTCCACATGCATTAATGATGACATCTTTTTTTGTCCATGTTCTTTGAATTCTCTTCCTTTGAGCTTTTCTTTGTCGATGAGACCTTGAGACCTTGTGGATGACTTTCTCCTTTGTTCTTCGTTAGTGCATTCCTTGTCATCTCATCTTGGTCCTACAACCACAAAACCTTTGTCTTCATTTTTCTTAACGTTTTGATACACCAAAATGTCCACACTCATTACACTAATCAAATATCACTAACTTCAAGAATGATGTATTTTTTATTCCTCTTGAACTTGTTGTCATCCTAGCATAGCTCATGCTCACATTATGTCCTTGGTTATTTTCTCATTGAAACTCTATTGTAAATCCTAGCTACCTTGAAATCCACCTAAACTATATACTAAAGTTAAGCCATCATGAAGTTATGACTAATCATGACTTATACTTCATATTAAAATAGAAACAAAAACTTCATGATGACCATGGTACAATCCTTCTATGACTAATAGCTCCTCATGCTACATACTGTGATTAGCCATAACTTGGTTACAACCACATGGAATTCCAAATTTCATAAAATTCCAAGGTAAGACTCTATCATGACATGCAACTTACCTAAAATTCCAACATGACTTAGCTATGACTAGACTGCAACCAAACATACACCAATATATATGTCACATTCATGATTCTTCTAAGACAAACTAATAAATCTTTGCATTTCTTGACAATCCATCAGAAGCCAATACTCATGAAAACTTGATATGAATAATTACTATAATAATCCATAAAAACCAAAACAATCATGCATCATACAAAAGTCCACATTCATCATAACATGTAACTAAGTCCACATTTATCTTGCCAATAGTAATCCATGATCATTAATTGAGATCACAAATCTAGGAATAGAATATAGATAAAGATAACCACCTAAAATCTAAAATCTACTGAAAACTAAAATTTGAAAACCAAGACATAAAAATGCCCCTAGCAAAATTCTAGATTCACCAAAATCCAAATCAAAGTTAATAAAACGTATTCTATCTAGCATCAACACCTTAATGTTTCAAACATCATGGAAATCAATTGAGAAATAAGGAGGAACAATAAAGAAGAATAATTTCTAAAATTAGGACATACAAACATAATAAAAAAGGGAAGGATGTAGAGTAAATTATGCTTTAATTATAAAAAATATAAATCACTTTTATTATGGTTTTCTTTTTCTAAGATTTAGTTTCTGTTTTCCTATTCCAAATAATGCTAAGGGATCCACACTCCATAACCCACTAAAGGGGTATCCAAAGAAAGTGTTGATCATTCCTACCAACATCATAACTCATCCATAGCATAATCATAAGAACATAGACACTTCAAAATACTTACTAATTACTAATATGACTAAAAAATGCATAACATGATAATCATTATAAAACCATAACATAATCTATCAAACACTGATTCCTAATCACAATGCATAATTTGACATAGATTGAGATCATACTTATTAGTGCTCAATCTTTCCCCCACCATCCTTACTTTATGCCAACCACCAATAACATACTATAAATCTAGTAAGATTAATGTGCATAGTCATGATAAATCATAATTATATGTATAACATTATAACATCTAAGAAAATATATCATCAAAGTAACTCAACTAGCTATGCATCCCCATGAATTCCAATAATGTCTAATTGCACAAACATAGTGTAACATAGTACCGTGGAATCCTATGATGAGTTTATATAATTTATAAAATAAAGGAATGAACTTTTAGTATTTTACTAACTTTGATAATGATGGTATCCTATATATGGTATAATTCAAACCTATGTGCCAAGAATTCACAAATCTTAGGAAATTTTTGCTTACTGTATGTATCCAAAATGGGGGTGTGAATAGAAACACATTAGATCCTTCATGTGTACTAACAAATTAATTTTAAATTCAAAGATGATTTTAATTAATTTAAAATAGAAAATAAAAAGAAAAATAATCATGTACATTACATTAATTAAGATGTTACATATGCCTTTAATATAGAGAATCTTATTTTACATTGAAAAAAATAATTCAAAGAAGAAATTTCAATTCTAGAGAAAAATTGAAGTTAAGCAAAGTTGTTCACTTTCTTCAACTCTCTTTGATATCTTTATTAATGAAATGTAGGAATAGTCATGTAATGGGCAATATAGTTATGTAATCAAAATAGGATTACAAGTAGTTAACCTTCATTTATATACAAATGATGCTATCTTGACCTCCACCATTGTAGAAGGTACACAAAATATGTTGCAAATTTTCGAAAATTATTGTCACTCATCTAGTCTACAAGTGAATGTGGATAAATACAAATTGATGATCTAGGGTATAAGAAATAATTGTTATCACTTTTATTTTAAGGTACCAATGTGCAAATAGTAGATTCTTTTAAATATTTGATTTTATTTATATGAACAATTACATGTGTGTGGTGTATATTAAAGAAAAAGTAGTAGAAAGTTTCAAGGCTTTGTATACTTTCAAAAACAAGTACACAAATTTATGACTCTAGGCTTGGAATGTTAGAAAAAAAAAATTTATACTATCATCTATCCTACTATATTATATGGATGTGTTATTTATGGATGTAGACTCAATGCTAAACTTTGGAAAGGTATGAGTGAATAAAAAATTTCTTCTAAATGAGTTAAAGGTGCATATGCAAATAACTTACTCAATGTTATTATGTGAATGTGTTTTATCAGCTTTAGAAGCATAAGCCTTATGCCAATTTATTACATACACATATAGATTGCATATTTCAAGGAAAGAGAAATTATCTAAAGTAGATTTTGAGGATTCAAGAGACTATTGTTAGTATTTTAAGGGAATCTATTGGTTAAGAAAATGGAATATCTCTTAGTGGGGCTTGTAGCAAAATCCTAAATATAATTGCTAGCTAGAAAAGCAAAAGGTTTTAACAAAAAGTTGCTCTAATATAGAAGGCAAGAAATAATTTTATTTACATCACATTATATCTAATAAACTAGATGAAGAGGCTCGCTATCTCTTAGTTCTTATTCCAATCAAGTATTAAAATCGCTATCTGCAAACATTACTTAAGTTTATATCGTTTTAAAATTAAAAGTAAAAGATAGAGTTGACTCCCTTGAGAAGAACACATATGTATGTTGTATAAGCTAGGAACCCTTGAAGATGAGTTACATGTGTTTCTCTTTTATACTATGACTACCCATTTGAGACAACATTATAATATTACAACAAACAACTTATATGATTTGTTTTTGATGCCCCATTGGTTCTTAGTTAATTTGTAGAGTCTATATTTATTTTTTATTAAAATTTAAATCTATCCAATAGATATTATGGGTCTATGGACATAATAAAGTTCTTATTTCAATTTTAATTTTATAATTAAAAATTTTATTATATTTTAATTCATGTTCCTACCTTGAATCATGAATCCTCCATTTCTTACTTCCAAAACTTGGATTCATTTGATGCATGGATTCAAACTATTTTTTTGAATCCAATACCTAAAAATAGAGCAATATATATCTTACTATGCTTAGGTATATTATTTTAAATTTAAGATAGAATATAATGTATTTCATCAAATGTGTTCAATAAAAACCTGTTTGACTATAAATATAATCTTCTTCTTATCTTTTACATTAATTTTTCACTTTTGTGTGTTCTTGGTGTCCATTGCATTGGGTTAGACATTACTTCTACATCTAATAATTTTTTAGTATATTTTGTCTACTATACATGAACATGGTAAGAAATAAAAGTATGAATAGTGATGAAATAGAAGCAAGGATAAAAGGCCATGGCTACTTCAAATAAAAGTTATAATACAATATGAAATTGATAATGGTATAAAAATAAGATTAAGAAAAGAATAATAAGAAGATTAAAAGAAAAATTATACAAAAGTATTTATTAGAGCCATTAACTTATATGAAAATCACATTTATAAAGCACAAAATGTTGTATAATTTTTAAAAAAGATATTTTTGAATTGTACAAATTGAAAGATTCAAATTATTACATTTTCTCTTCATTATATATGAAGTCTTCTAACCATTTGTAATCATGAGATATCATGGTGTTTCTGATATGCATGTGTTTTGTTGTAATTTTGGTTTGCAAATTTTTGAGCTATGTCAAAAATAAATTTTATATTTAAGGTTTTTCCCAAAAAAAAAAAGTTTTCTAATTATTTTTTTCCTAGTAGCATTATTGCTTTGGGTTTTTTCTATTTTTTTAAAACATTTCTAGGTATGGGATATTTTCTCATATTCATTTGTTATTGGTTTGGCCATTTTTCTACATTGAGATTGTCTTCAAATGGTTAGCTCTAGCTTGCTTCATACTTCAAGGCATTCATTATATTTCTTCATAGACACTTACAGTTTACAAGTGGCTCATTTAGAGTTTAGAATGCTTCATAGAATCCCACACTTGAAATTTAGCAAGGATTCATTTAAAGTGATAGTAAACTACCTATTTTTTGTAACATGTATATTTTTGCTCATCCAACAATCCTCTTGAACCCCACTTAGAGGATAAGTGTTGAGGCTTCACCAATCCTTCCAAATGTGACTTGCATAATGAACATTGAGAGATCACATAGGTGATGATCCTTTATCTTTTATTTCATTATAATAAGGATATTAAAAATAATAAATATATAGTGCATGAAAATAAATATAGCATGTTAGCTAATGATATAGTATAAAATATACTTACTTAATACCTCAATGTGCTATACTCACTCTACAATGCCTAGGTATAGATATGATGTTTCTTCAGTGGATCTAATTTTTTTCTCTTTAATATTTTTGTAATAGAATTAATTTCTCTAGAATTCTCCTATGGGGGATTCTATATTACTCCTAACTTCTTTAA
>MNCI01008279.1:1002961-1037856 GCA_015680685.1 Gnetum montanum | reverse complement strand
ACCAGTAGTGGATGTTCAGAAGTGGCCATTTCTGCTGAGATTCCCAAATGCCTGCTTTGGAATGTGCATGGGCCTGGCAAGCCAAGCCTCTCTGTGGAAGGCATTGTCAATATCTCCAGCCCTAACATTCCTGCAAATCCCACCAGGAATCAATGTGGGCATCTGGTCTGTAGCAGTGCTGGCCTTCATCATGGTATCAGTGACTTACATTCTCAAGGCCAGGTACCACTTTGAGGCTGTGAGGAGGGAGTTCTTCCATCCTGTGAGAGTGAATTTCTTCTTTGCTCCACTGGTGGCCTCCATGAATCTGGTCATATCAATGCCTCCTGTTATTATGGAATCTCCTCCTTCATGGATCTGTTGGATCTTTGTTGCACCTCTGGCGGCACTTGAGCTTAAGATCTATGGGCAATGGATGTCAGGAGGAGAGCACAGGCTCTCCAAAGTAGCCAATCCCACAACCCACATATCAGTGGTGGGTAACTTTGTGGCATCACTTCTGCTGGCCAAGTTGGGGTGGATGGAGCCTGCAAAATTCTTTTTTGCAGTCGGATTGGCACATTACCTTGTGTTATTTGTGACCCTTTACCAAAGGCTGCCTTCCACAGGAACTCTACCAAAGGAGCTGCACCCTGTTTACTTCTTGTTTCTTGCTGCCCCCTCCACTGCAAGCTGGGCATGGCTGGCCATTTTTGGAGAGTTTGGTACGGTTTCAAGAATTTTGTACTTTGTGGTTCTCTTCCTATACACATCTCTGGTGAGTCTGTTCCCTGCCTATTTTTCTAAACTCCTCGTAATATTCATTAGATACACATCTATAATATAAATATTAGGCTTGGAATAGTGCATGTACTTTGGAAGTAATATATAATCCTCCTTAAGGAATACCATATTCTTGCTGAACTGAGAATAACGTATTACTTCCCTGTTAGATAAGATAATTGGTTTCTATACTCTAAGCTCGATTGATTAATTAAGAGGACTAACAAATCATGGGTTGAACTGATGATATGTTTTACTAACTCATTGATAATTAATGGTGGTTCTGCAGGTGGTACGATTCAAATTGTTTCTTGGATTCAGGTACCCAATAAGATAAACCAACACTTCACTTTATTAGATTATTTGGAAGAGCTGCTTCGTTTATCAGCAAATAGCAACCCTATAGCTTATAAAATCTATCGTTTCCCTTCCCTTGTTTTTGCATGTTTTTCACTGCACGTTACTTCTATGGTCAGTGGCTTCCATCACCAAATCTTACAAGGAATTAAATCATCAATTTTAATTCCAGGTTTCTATATTGCATTTCAATATTTTATAATTCTGCTGAGCATGCTGTGTATATGCAGATTCTCAATATCGTGGTGGGCGTACACGTACCCAATGACATCTGCATCCATAGCAACAATCAGGTACTCAGAGGCAGTCACCCACAAGTTCTCTCAGGGTCTCGCTCTGCTTCTTTCCGCAGTGGCATCTGTCGTAGCGTTGAGCATCCTCATCACAACTCTCCTGCACGCATTTCTATGGGGGAACCTCTTCCCCAACGATATGGCCATTGCTCTGGTCAGAGAACAGCACGAGAAAAGCTCAGATGATTCAATTTCAACATCTCATCATGATTCCAGATTCTTCGACTACAGCAGATCCACAGCTCCTGCAGGTTTACGTAGAAGTCTGGACATCGTGAGGGAAAAGATCAAGATCAGGAAGCAGAAATCCACAGCAGAGGTTCCTGTGTACCCGGAGGCCATTTTCCCAGCTTGTAACAATTATGATCAACAACAAAACATTTCTAACATTCCTGATGACATGCACGACGAAAATATAGTCTGACTAACGCGGATTTTGATCCTCGTTAGAGGGAATACGTCAAAAATAGGATAGGCGGGCAGTCGCATATATCTTAGCGACCAAACGCCTTCTAGCCTATTTATTATTGCTATTATACTGCTTTTCATATGCCTTAATAGCAGCTTATCTTGAAGCATGCATAGTCTAAGATCCAGATATATACAGTTGTTTAAGGTACTCATGACATACAATGAGATACCAGTAGCAAATATTGATTTACAAACTCACAAGTTACCTTTCATTACATAAACATTCAAAACAATGGTTAGAAAACGATCCAAAAATATTTGTATTTCTCTTTATTTTTTCCGGATAAGTAAGGATCTACGTTCATTTAACATTCAAAACAATGGTTAGAAAACGATCCAAAAATATTTGTATTTCTCTTTATTTTTTCCGGATAGGTAATGCTCTACATTCATTTAATAAATATTTTGAAGTAACGTTCATGCCAAGCTTAGTGCAGAAGTACACTACACTATGCTACTTGTAGTAGCACATTACCTTAGCTATATATATTATATACTTGGTGGGGAAGCAGTGGTATAAGATATGCTGAATTTTGATAGAAAATTTCCAGCTGAAAATGATATGGGCTTCATTTACTTTTAAATTTACATTTAATTTAAGTGTAAAAGGAATACAAAGTAAATATTTTAAGAATAAAAATGAAAGGTCCATATTGTCTTAATGTCATAGATTGCATGTTCTTATTGCATTAATCAAGGTGTTCTTAAAAATATTTAGGTTAAAGAGCTTATGATAAGTAATAGAAAAATGAAATGAAATTGAAGCTTTATTAAGCTTGAAAAATCATAGGACCTATTCTACAGATATTATAATTTCATAAAAAATAAAGATAGACTCTACAAATTGACCCAGTAATAATGAGGATAGCAAAAATAAATCATTTAAGTTTTTTGTTGTAATGTTATAATGTTGTTTCAAATAGGTAGTTACAACACAAGAAGGAAACACATGTAACTCCTCTTCAAGGGTTCTTAATCTACAAATCCTATGAATGCATTCTTCTTGGAGGAGTTGAGTCCATCTTCCACTTTCAATTCTAAAATGATGTGAACTTAAGTAAAGCTTGTTGATAGCATTTCAATACTTGATTGGAATAGCAGATGAGAGATAGCAAGCTTCTGCATTTAGTTTATTAGATCTAATGCAATATAAATAAAATTGTCTCTTACTTTCTACATTAAACCATATCTATATTAAAACCTTATACTAACTAGTTGGTGAATATACTTAGGATTGTGCTACACATCTTTGCAAGAGATATTCCATTTTCTTAACTATTGCATTCCCTAGAAATACCAACCATGCTCTCATGAATCCTCAAGAACTGCTTTAGAGAATTTATCTTGCCTTGAGATATGCAAGATATGAGTGTATGTAATAAATTGGTACACTACTTTTGCTTCTAAAGGTAATAAATCACATTCAAATAATTATTCAAAAACTATTAAAACAAAGGATATGATGAACAATAAAAATAAAAATAAAAATCGAACACACAAGGGTTGCATGGTAAAATCCTTCAATGTGAAGGTATACATATGCAGGGCAAGGGAAAAAAATCAGAATGACTTCATGGGTACAAAGCTTTTCTTACTCTCTATGATTGCATATAACAAGCTCACGTTATGCTTGTATTACTAGCATAATCTCTATTGATTCTATAGTACTTAACTTTAGTAATGCCCAACTTACAAGTAAAAGAGAGTACAAGTTACATATGATGCTTAACTTTAATAATGCCCAAATTATAAGTAGAAAAGAGTACAAGTTATATTGGGTTAAGCATAAACATAATTTTATGTTTATCAGTTTCTCAAAAAATCCCAAAAAACTAAAGTTCCCAAAAAAACAAAGATGGAATTATCAATTCTCAAAAATAGAAAAGGAAAACATTAAGAGGGAAAAAATACAAGATAACTTCTTGTGAACTTAACAATTTTCACCTTGACAACAAACTCACTTTGCCTCACCCAAAGATTTTCATCACCTTTCTTGCAAGCCTAATAAGTCCAAGTACCACTTGAAATTCTTCAATAGTACTAGCTTTGTTAACATATATGCACAATTTTGACTTCTATGAATTTTCTTAAGCAACACTCCATCTTCTTTAATGACCTATCTTATCCAATGATATTTGATGTAAATATGTTTTATTGTACTATAATGAATTGGATTCTTGGCGACATATATAGTACTTTGATTATCACAAAATATTTTGATTTTTTCCCTTTTCATGTTCAACTCACCCAATATGCCCTACAACCAAATAGTTTCTTTGAAAGCTTCTGTAGAAATCATGTACTCTACTTCAATGGTAGACAATGCTACAACTAGTTGTAATTTTGACAACCAAATAATTGGATGTGCTATAAGATTGAAGAGATAACCTATGGTTAATTTTCTCTTTCTAAGTCACATAATCAAAATCAACAAAACCCATAATCTCACTATTATATTTCTTATAGATGATAAAAAAATTCTTAGGACCCCCTAAATATTAAAGGATCCATTTCACTATAACACAATGGCCTTTACTAGGATTAGCAATAAATTTATTGATGATTCCAATTGCAAAAGAAAGATTTGCTCTTGTATATATCATGACATACATTAAACTTCTTACTACGTTTGCATAAGGCACACAAAACATATACTACTTTTCTTCTTCTGAACTAGGACATAAATTCAAAGAAAGCTTAAAATGAGTAGCAAAAGAGGTACTTATAGGTTTAGCATCCATCATATTAAAATGCATGAGGATTTTCTAAATAGTTTTTTCTTGTGAAAACCATATCTTACCATGTGTTCTATCTTTGTGTATCTCAATATTCAAGATTTGATTTGCTACTTCTAGATCTTTCATATCAAATGTCCTAGATAATTAAGCCTTAAACTGTTTAGTTTCAAATATACTTTGGCTTGCAACAAGCATGCCACCAACACATAACACTACAAGTATAAATATGCCATTGGTACTAAATTTAAAATATACACAACCTTCATATTCACTTTTTTGGAAATTATGGCTTAACATAAAAGAATCAAACCTCTTGTACCATTACCTAGATGATTGCTTTAGGCCATACAATGACTTCTAGAGTTTGCAAATCAAATCTTCCCTACCTATCTATAGAAAACATTCTAGTTGTTTCATAAATGTTTCTTCATCTAAGTAACCATGCAGGAATGTTTTTTTTTTTTTACATCTATTTATTCTAATGCTATATCAAATAGAGAAACTAGATCCAAATATAAACTAATTTTACAACTTGTGAAATTTTTTTTTGTGAAACCTATACCTTCCTTTTGTGAATAATATTTTACTATTCATCTTACTTTGTATTTTTTAATTTCACATTAGCTATTTTCTTTAATGTGTAGACCCATTTATAGCCAATAGCTTTTCTACATTTTAGAAGCTTCACCAAATCCATATTTCATTTTTCTCCAAAGAGTCCATCTCCTCTTGCATTGTTTCTTTCCATTTAGAACTAGATGCATTTTCTATATATTCTTGATATGTACCTAGTTCTATGTCATCTAAAAATAATGCAACTATAACATAATAATCAAATTTCTAAGGATGAATACTTATTTGTGTGGATCTTCTTAAAGGTTGTGCAACTATATTTCTTTTTGTCTCTTTATTTAAAAAACTTTCTTTAGGTAACTAAAGCTCTTTCTACTATCTATTTGAATAGGAATGAGTCTCCAACTCAACTAATTGATGACAAGGTACATTTATCTTTTCCTATTCAACTTTTACTTCCTATTCAATTTTGTTAAAGAATTCATGAAAACACATCTTTCTTGCAAATGATTTTATGATTTGTAGAATCCCATAAACTACACTCCTTAACATCATCATCATATTGAATAGAGATATACTTTCTAGATTTGGGATTTAATTTTGTAGACTAATATTTCAAAACTAGAGCATATGTAGTATAACCAAAAACTCTAAGCAAAGAATAACTAGATGAATGACGTGTCTACAACTCTTCTATAGTTTTCAGTCTAGTACAGTTGTTGATGATCTATTAAGCAAGAAACATGTTATTAAAACAACCTCTACTCAAAATTCCTAATCCAAATTGGCATTGGTCATCATGCTTCTTATCCTTTCAAGAAGAAATCTATTCATGTGTGTAACTCAATTTTTGCTCAAGAGCATAGATAATTATCTTATGTCTTTTAAGCTTAAATTCCCTATAATAATTTTTAAACTTTGTAGAATTGAATTATTCTTCATTAGCTATTCTCAAATACTTAATTTATTTACCTATATTCTTTTCAATCTAGGCTTTAAATTACTTAAAATGCTAAAAACACTAGATTTATTTTTCAACATATAAATCCAAACTTTTCTAGAATAATCATTAATAAAGCTAATAAAATATAAATTACCTTCAAGTGATATCTTAGATGACGAACCTTGATAGGGGTCCCACTAATTTTAGACCAATGGGATTTATCATATAAAATGTAGTGTTTATAAGCTTCAAAGATGATGTTAAGTGGATAGCCAAGAACACTCATGTATATCATTGCATTCAATAAATATAAAAAAATTATAATAAATTATGATACAAATGGAAACCCATGTTTTTATAGTGAATGATAGAGGAAATATTTATAATTTTATATTTTATAGTTTTAATGGATTTTATGATTATAAGAAATCAAATTAACATAAATACACATACATTGCAATCCCTCTTAGGGACAAGTGCAATGATCATGTTGCAATCAATCTTGAGGATAGGTGCAATACCACATATGAAATGTAATAAAATGACTCTTAGTCACATTCTTGATGGCATAACAACATGTCATAGAATTGTGACATCTTTGTATAATGAATGAATCACTATAGATCAATCAAACATAAATTAAATAAATATTTTTAGTGTTTTAACATTTAATACATCGATGGTGTAATAAGAGAACCCCATAAGCTTTATTCACTTCATAAACATTGGACTTTGTATCAACCAAATGGTTTCTAGCTATGTAAATAAGGTAGTAGTTTGACAAAGTATAGAGTACTTATGGAAGTAATGACTCAAAGGACACACAATACAAGGAAAGGAATCAAGTTATCAAAGCTAGGAAGATCTATTTTGGAGCAACATCTCTCCAATTTTATTTAATCCTTCAACACACAAAATTCAGAATATATGAAATGTAATTTAGTTTACTAGAAAATAGAAAAACTAGCTATCTTTAATTAATTGAAGGAAGAGTACAAATTATAAGGCTCTACAACCACACAAATGATTGATTTGAATGCAACAATTGATATAGATCTCTCCCATACATAAAGCTAAGGTCCATACACACACAAGAGTCACAATGATCAAACATGTAGAATTAACCACAAAGATGTATACAACTTTCATGCAATCACTTTGCCAACTCTCATGCATTAACTATGTCATGTAAAACATGGAAAAATAAATAATATTTATTAATTACAAGATAAGAATCCTAGGGAAACCTTTCCCATGATCCACTTAGAGATTCTCAATTGTTTTCATCATTGTTCTCATATTTCTCAGCTATTTTCCAACCTTGAACTTTCCTTGGCCATATAGGATATCTTCTAGCTTAACAAGATGCCTTCCTATTAACCTTAGCTCTCAAACAAGATGTCTCCTTTTATGAAAAGATGTATCTTGTTGAAGTAAGACATCTACTCCTAAGACAAGATGTCTCTCTCTTGGGAAATATGTCTCTCTCATAGCTAAACATCTCCTAATCACTTGGGATGTCTCTTGTGAATGCCTAGTTCTCAACTAAGATGTCTCTTTGATGTTCATGATGTTTTTCTAGCTTCTAGAAACTACTATCTATTAGCTATAGGGATGTAAAAGGGCTTAGTAGAGGTATCCCTACACCATCTCTACCATCCTTTAAAAAGTAAAATCAAGTAAACAAGGGAGCAAGAGTAGAAGTGATCCCCTACTCAACAAGTTCAGTCTCATGAACCCATACAACATCATTAAGATTTTAATCCTTCCAATGAATCAAGTACTATAATAGGATCACTCCATTAGTTTTCAAACCCTTCAAAGATACCTAATAAATCTAGTTATTGTGAAGATAATTAAATTTGCTAGAAAACAAGAAAAATAGCTACCTTCAATTAATGTTGAGAAGATTACAAATCAATGGTTTTACATCCCACAAACATCTAATCTTATCCATAAACACTTAATAACATTATAGAGCATGAGGCTCTACAATAACATGATAATTGTTCTTAGTGTAAGGCATAATTGAATGAGATCTTTCCCATAAGCATATGATGGAGATCCAAATAGTCAGTACATATAAGAGATACTATGGTCAAACACACACAATTGACCCAAGAGCTACATACACCATCATGCACTCTTACACGTGCTCTCATGCCATTCTCCTATCTTCATTCTTTTCTTAAATCATGAATCAACAATAATATTTATTAAAAACCAAGGTCAAAAAATCAAGAAATTTTTTCTCAAGTTCAACTTGAATATTTCCAACTATTCTAACTTTTCTTGGCTATTTTCCAACTTGGAACAACCAATTTGAAATTTTTCCTAGTCATATAGGTCATCTTAAGCTTTTCCAAGATGTCTCATTGTAAATCTCAACATGCAAGAGAGACATATGGTAAATTTATCCACTTTTGTTAAGACATCTCAAGTGTGTGGGATATGTCTCAATTAAGATGTTTTCATTTGGAAGATACATCTTCTCATTATGCTAAACATCTCCTTCATGTTTCAAATATCTCCTGTGAAGGCTTAGCTCTTAGCCAAGACATCTCCTTAACCCCCAAGATATTTTCACAATGTTCAAAAATTTCAAATATCATATTTAGGAAAGAAATAGAGGATTAGAAAATATGTTCCGATACTAGCTCTCCCATCCTTCAAGAATTGAACTCATGTAAACAAGGAAGTAGGAGTACAAGTGATCCCCCACTTAACAAGTTTGGTCTCATTAATCCATATAGCATCATTAGTAGATTGATCCTCCTAATGGATTAAGTGCTCATGCCTCTTCACTCCATGAGTACTAGAAGCTTTCCTTCTCTTGACTAATATTTCCCTCCTCTCCATTAAAGGCTTGGACTTGTTAATAGCTCCTTTTAACTCATCGATGCTTTCCTGTATGGTTTCATCATCAACTGATCCATGTTACTATATAAGATCTGCAACATTATATAAAAAATACATATCCATATCCTTTGGTAAGTCAATTTCAAAAGCATTATCATTAATTTTGATCTTTATTTTGAAAGGATCCATCTTCTTAGCTTTCAACATGGAGAAGTCAACATCTCTCAATCTCTTCTTTTTCAAGTGCATCCAAACAAGATCACCAATAGCAAAGTTAGGCTTCCACATGGTCTCATCCTTCTTGAGGACTCTTTCTTCAGCCATCTTCTCCAAATTTTCCTTCAATTATGCATGAAGGTCCCTCATATTTTGTAAAAAATTAGCACTTAGTTGAGCTTTTCCCTCAAAGCTCATCCTATTATTCACCATCTTTGAACAAAAAACATAATCCACCTCAAATGCACTCTTACCAATAGCAACATGAAAAACATTCGTATAAGAAAATTTACATTGGCATAGTAAATTTTCCCACCAATTAGATTGTCATCACATAAACATCTTAAAATATTTAGCAAGGACTTAATTACCACTTTTGGTTAGTCATTAGATTATGAATGATATACACTAGAAAAATTCAACTTTGTTCCTAAGATTTTCCCAAGCAACCTTAGAAACTAACTTGTAAATTTGGAGTTTCTATCACTAAAAATATTCAAAGGAAATTCATGCAACTTCACAACATGATGGAAAGATATATTTACAACATGAGAAGCATCACTCACCTTTTGCAAGGAATGACGTATACCATCTTGGAGAACTAATTCACTACAAAAAAAAATAGTGTTGTTCCCATGATTGGTCTTTGGAATTTTACTCATAAAGTTCATTAATACACCTTCCCATGGATCCTTGGAATTAGAAAAGGCATGTAATAACCATCCACTTCTTTATCTCCTTTGAATTTTTGACATGTCAAATGCTCCTTCACAAATTTTTAAAATTCAATTGTCATTCCAAATCAAAAATAGTGCCTACCCAAAAGCTCTAATGTTTTTCCTTGCTCATATGATCTGCCATGTCACCATAATTTTTTTCAAACAAAATTTTCTTCCTAAAATCATAATTGAGAATACATACCTTCCCATTTTTGAATAACATTTCATCTTGAATATGATAGTTCCTCCATTAGTCTATCCTACTTAATAATGGCTCCTTCAAGTTTTTCCACACCTATCCAAAATTACAATAATGCTTATGCAAATAAAAAAATCATTATACCTTTCACACAAGGCATGATAAAATTTACCACATGCTTTCTAAATAATGCATCAATCATTACATTGGCTTTTCTACTTTTGTGATTAAGCAAAAAATTGAATTCCTATAATTGTGTAATCCACTTCATGTCTTTAACACTCAACTTCTTTTGGGAATTTAGGAATTAAAGTGCTTTATGATCCATCATCAAGGTGAACTCCTTGGACAATAAGTAACACCTCCAATGCTTTATTACTTAAGAATAGCATATAACTCCTTATATAAGCTATGTTTCTCCCATGATTCATTTACCTTTTTAGAATAGAAAGCAACATGTATACCTTCTTATGAAAGTACCCCTCCAATGATATATCCACTTGCATCCACCTCCACCTATAAAGGTTTTTGAAAATCTAGAATTATAAGCACTAATTCATTGGTTATTTTTTCTTTTAACCAGTCAATGCTCCTTTGGGATTCATCTTTTCATGTAAAATATTTATTCTTCTTTAGCAAAACAAACATAGATCAAGAAATACTACTAAAATTCTATGAACCTTTGATAAAAACCTACTAAACTAAGGAATGATCTTACCTCCTGAACTATAACACTTCTATTAATTATCTATAAGATCCTGTAAATAACTAATACAAATGCTACATAACCCCAAGGATTTGGATTTATTCTTGATTTACTAACTCAAATAGAAGTAGGAAGATAAATAAAAATTATTAATTAGGAGCATAAATATAGTAAAGTAATATAGCATAGAAAATTTCATAATGCTCTCATACATAATTAAATAAAATTTATTTAAATAAAAATATATTTTTACACAACCACAAAAAGGTAGATGCCTAAAAATTTCACTAGTTGCATCATAGAATAGTGCTTAAAATAACAACCTCAATGACACTTGTTTTGCCTCAATCAGACATCTAGAAATAAAGTTATTCACATTTTAAATTTATTAAATTAAATGACATAATATAAATATATAATCAATGATATTAAAATTTCTCGAACATATAGTACACACAAAAATGAAAAATGCTCCTTGATCTCATGGTTCAAATAGCAAAAATGGAAAATTCATATCTATCATACTTTGTTATTTATTCACAAAATAGGTACATGGCTCAAATATCTAAAAAGTGTAAAAGGTCTCTATTTTACAAAAATTATTTTTCAAGTTTTGAAGGTTCATGTTGTATAAAATTGATTCACTTTTTATCTTATGTCCTATTCCCTACCTATTCTAAGATCTTTGCATCGAAATGTAGGAGGAGTTAGAATCCCTCAAATAAGAAGGTTATTTTATTTCCCTTTTTATAGAGCATAAATGTTTTAGACCAAAAGTATCAGGATATGGGCTAGATAAAGGTTTTCAATTAAATATTCAATAGTTTTTCAAGGTCCAAAAATGTCACAAATTTTCCAAGAATTCAAAAGAAATCCAAATATCCAATGATCCAAAGAATGTATATTTTATCTAGACATCTTTGAAAGTCTAGGTCTTGGTTACCCTCATTGCCAATAGGATAGACCATAAGGTCTTGGAATAACTTCACTACTATCATCAAATTACCCTTTAAATTATTTTAATATCTAAGAATATCATAAATTTTTCTAACAAAAATCCAAAGAATGTATATTTTAACTAGGCATCTTTGAAGGCTAGGTCTTGGCTATTCTCATTGCCAAAAGAATATGTTGATAGGTCTTGGAATCACCTTACTACTATCATCAAATAATTCTTATGAACCTAAACAAGTCACTCATGGTTGAGTCTTGGCAATAGTCTTAGTACTAACATCCTCAATGGTTGAGGCACATGTATCATCAGAAGAATAAGTTTTAACTATGTCTCATCGCACATCACTAGACTCAACTACTCAGTCTCATGGTTCAATTAAATCCATAGCCTTACATGAACTTTTAAATAAAAATATAGAAAGGAAATCCATTCAACAACCCTTGTTCTCATGGGGTGGGTCCCACTAAAGAACACTCCATTATTACATGTAGGTGGAAACCTCTAAAATATTCATGGCTTCCACTACCAACAAACCAAAATCAGTCACACAAATATTATTATTTTATTTAAAAATTCAATCGGTGTTTAAAATGGTCAAAAATCCATAAAATATCATGTTTATGTCATGAGCAGAACTCAAATATTCATAAAATATATAGGGACAAGTTGGGAAAAATTTCCACAATTTCAAAAAATCATCAAAAGATAGAAAATGATATAGAGAAGATTGAAATATTGTTTTTCATAAAAAAAGCACAAAATGACAAAACTCCTATAGAATCTCAGTATAATAGTTAAAATTTTAAAAATATAATAAAAGACCAGAAAGTAGAGAGGAGGAATAGGAAATTCACAATAATATACAATAGCCACATAAAATAATCTTTCTTACAAGATCTACAACAAAAATAGGGTAGCTACGTAAAAAGGAAAGTAGAATAAATTGTCTTACTTGTATTGGAAGAGCTTCCAAAATCTTCTTAGCATCTTCCTTTTCTACCTAATGCTCTTAATTTGTTTTTTCTTTGCTTAACCCATCATGCCCAAAATCCTTCTACGAACTGAGATGAGACATATCTAAGGACACACCCTATTGATAAGGGGAAGAATGGAAGAAATAGGGCTAAAATCAACTTTCAAATGAAAAAGAAAAGACAAAAATACATCTTTCAAAAAAAATATGATAGGACATGGTTTTGGAAAAATGACGATTTTAAAATAAAGAGTGCAAATAGTTAGTGGAAAACAAGTGGCAAAAGAGATGGTGGAAGAAAATGCATAAACAAGGCAATGTGAAAAAGTAATATGCACAATGTACATATATGTTATGCATATATGCATTATACAAGTAACATGATTTTCCATTTTAATTTTTCTCTTTTAATTTTATTATTATTATTACTACTAATTAACATCTTTATTTTTATAAGATTATTTTTCTTAATTTTCTATTTCCATTAATATCCTTAACATTCAAACACTCATAACATGCATACAAAGACTCCAAATCAAACTCCATTTGAACCTATGAAATCCTTATCAAGTGCTCCACCAAATCATATATTGAAATCTTATCTAGGCATCACATATCATAGTCAACCAATTCCAATGCAAAAACTTTATAATATTGTAAGAAAACTAGAAAATGTGATGTCTCAAAGCTCTAATTCTAGTAAACCAATGATCAAAACTAATTTTTTTGAACATTCTAGACACATTGGTAAGATTAGATTTTATGTCAGACATCACCCTAAGGTATTTTCGTAATAAAGATAATTTATAAAATATTTAATTATAATTAAAAATTGATAAATCATGATTTTCCAGGCCTCGATATCGGGTACACTATATCACAACCTAGATACAATATCGTATACACAATATCATGATTCCTATGTTAGCCTATAAATATAGCACTCAGGCACATAGGATGGGGTGTCATTAGAACAATTAGTCACTAGGAGTATTCTTGTCAATCTTTAGTTAGTTTTTAGTTCCTTTCTCAAGTGCATGCCTGTAGTGTGATGCTTGTAATTGTACAAAACCTTTGCTCAAGTGTGACGTACTTGGACATGCACACAATTGACAATAAAGATTGAGATTACTTCATCATTGTAGAATTCACTTAGTTTTTATTTATTTAATTGTTAATTATTTATTGTCATTTTCTTAGTTATTATTATTTTATTGCCATTTACCATTCTTGTTGTTAACATGGAATGAGTATGTCTTAATCACAAACATTTAAGTGTAACTACATGGTAACCCAATAGCGTATCAAGTAGTGTCTCGAGTGATGTGTGCTTGGTAATCCTAGAGGTAGTACATGAAGTCCAAGATGTGTATTGATGATTAGAAATAGATGCTCATCACATTTAGGCTAGGTTAGATTTTATTTCCTATTGCTTATTAGCTTAATCAAGTTATTTCTCATTATGCTTGGAGTAGCATAGTAGTAGAAACCACATCATACACCCCACTTTGGATTGAACCATATGTGACAAAGAAAATACTAGTCCAAGTGGGAAGACAGCGAATTGCAATCAACATATAACTATCTAGGTGCCACAACTAGTCCATCTGCGGAGTTCAACTACATCGTGCATACACACTCATATTCGTATGGTTGAGCTTAGGAGTACCTCGTTGCTCATCATTGGCATTGTTTCCAGTGATGGTGCTAGTTATCTAAATTAATTATATCATACAAGATCACTGTAATAGGGTATTAATGATATATCTTTCAAAAAAAGAAATTAAATTCAATTAAGTTACACACAATTCATGACAATGTCTCTTTCACAAGACAATGATAACGCAACATCTAGCGAGGCAAATTCATTGGAGAACCAATGAGATTTATGATGACAAAGAATTTTGGAGTACTCAATCTTATGCAAGAGTTTCATCTATTCATGGACATACCAATGACACTCAAGGACTCTTGTCATCCAACTTTGACACCTCTAGTGAAGATGGGACATCCCATAGAACAAGAGGGCCCATAAGTCCTAGGACCCTCTCAATGGTTAGCAAGAGTACATCAGGGGATGATTGGGAGACTTACAAAAGTCATGATGAGTCTTTCAATTCCCTCTCCTCCTCTACTCTTTCAATGTCAGGGTGTGACATGGATGACTATTCCTTAAGCATTTGGCATAAAAATAAAAATTGAACCCATGGACAAAATCAAGAATGCCAACATGAACATAGACAACATCGTCCCAACTCATGAACTCACAACCTACTTAGCAATGATGAATCTCTATTAGCCACTAAAAGCCTAATGCATATAACAAAGGCCATTCAAATATCCTATAGGCATCGCAAGGAAAGTCATATACCCAGGCTTGATTTAAACAACTTTTGTAAGTTCTCAGGAGGCTATGATTTAGATTTGCAACATTATTTACAAGCCTTTTATGATGCTTGTGTATGGAACAACATTGATAATAGGTGGCAAAGACTTAAGATCTTTTCTATGACACTTTTTGATCAAGAAAAAGTATGGTATAGGTCTTTAAAACCAAATTCAATTCGTCATTGGCCTATAATGATGAAACTCTTCAATGAAAGATATCAAACCTGTGCAAGAGTATCAGTCTTGAGGAGACAAATCCAAGAGTTGAAACAAGGGCAACCCTTGGACATGGCCTTAGAAAGATATTATTCATTTTTAAACAAATGACTAGGCCATGGGTTCTTCAAGGAAAGGCTAATGTGTCACATCATGGATGGGTTCCAGAATGAAATAAGGGAGACCCTAGGGATGTATGCCCCAAGTAAAAAATATGAACTACAAACCCATCAACTCCAAGAGCCTATTAAATGAGTAGCAAAAGAAGAAGGAGAAATAGCCAAATGGGAGAATGTTGAAAAATCTCAATAGAACCAAACTCTTAAAGTAATGAAAGTCCACAATCATGAAGAGAAAAAAGCAACTCACCTCAAGGAGGTGGAACCATCCCCATCTTTGCCAATACTAAAAGCACTAGATGAAATTGAGGCAAAAATCAATAAGATGACAAATTAGGTACATGAAAAATGAGGAGAATATGTAAAAATTAATAGAGGTAGAACCACACAAGATTAATTTGACAACCAAAACAAATAGAGGATGCCAAACTTAGAAACAAAATAGAATACCATTCAACAATTGGAAAGAAGGGTTGAAGAAAACAAGGATCAGGACTCAACTACAAATAATAAGTATTAATGTGATGTTTGCCTATACGATCACTCCAAAGGAAAATGCCAAATCTTGTCACATCTACATGAGAATTGGGGAAGAATGCTGCCTCCAAATTTGGTACAAAAGTATTGTGCTCAACTACAATGGCAAAACTCTAGTCGTGGGGGAGACCATTGCCAAACTAGCCTTACCCTTCATATCACCTGAAACCAATTGCTTATTATGTTCAACATCCTATTTCTCCAATTGGATCAACATCCTCTACTTCACCTCATTATTATCACTCTCTTGAATATCATCAACCTATGTCCTCTCCTATGGGATCACCACCTCATGTCCCTTACACTTCTCCTTACTCTTAATATTCTCATCCTTCACCTCCTTCTGCATAGACACCAATAGTATTGGAAGGTTTGGCACCATAGTACCAACCAACAAACATTACTTGTGCTACTATAGTTAACAACAGCGAGAGTCCTCACAACATTAGAAGTGTCCTTTCTTTAGGCATGGTCATAGAAAGAGACAGCATAGCTCTAAAACCACTACATTCTCCTACTCAGCACAAATCCAACACGATGATGCACCTTCCTCTTCAAACTTAACACCTCCTATTGCCTTATCTAGGCCACCAATTAACACTCCAAAAACCACATGGGCCAATGAATATAACAATGTGAAGGGACATATTGATCCTTGCATACTGCTTTATGGTCACGGGTGCCATAGTGGGTCAACTTCTTATCACATGACCACATCTTATAATCTGCCTCACTATGCCTACTTTAATCAAGTGTCTGAATCCCAATTTGGGTATGTTCCTACCACTACACCAAAAGACAGCTAGGGGTTTGGATATGACTGGACCCCAATATTTCCAACATGCATGGATCCAAACTTTCCATTTATTAATTCTCACCATGAACAAAGGTTTAGTCATGGGGGATATCCCTCATTCTAACAAGTAGAATTAGTAAATGTTTTTCCTTTTCTTTGGTCTTACGATTTTTTGTTTTTTATTTTATTTTTTGTTTTCTAATTTTTGATTTTTTAATTTTTCATTTTATCTTTTTGAGGGTAATCTCATCTATGAATAAAACACTCATGTAACTAGTTAGCTAAAATGTTGTTCTATACTATCGAGTCATAAGTGACTAATTATTTGGATAGTGAGTCCACAACATCCACCCATCCATTCTATTAATAAGAGGTTCTACTCTGGGTATGATGATATTCTTGTTATCATTAAAACTTAAAAGTAACTTTGTACTCATTATGCCCAGAGTGAAAAGTGACAAACTAAGAGGGAATGGCAAGGGTGTGACATCAAGGGGACTTGTGGATTCTTTTTGGTGACATCTGTATTTGCTATCATGTAGCTTGGTTGTATTAAGATCCTTGTAGATCTAATGACAAATGGAAGTAAGAGTTGTCATAAGGAAATCAATAAAGGAATTCAATGTTATTTTGGAGGGTTCCACTGGAAAGACATGCATCCATGCTAGAAGGTTAGTGGCTTCCCCAGATTCCCTTTGGAAAAGACAAAGTGTAAAAAGTGATCAGAAGAAGAAAGCCAAAAAGAAAAGAAAGAAGAGAAGAGAAAAAGAAAAGCTTAATAAGAACGTGTTGTAGACAAATTCAAATTGCTCCTCCCTTGGGAAAAACACCAAGTGATTGTACACCTTGCTATCATGATGCTCTTATGGTTGTCTATCATTGGGATAAAATAATGCAATGTCACTAATCAGAGGTATGGACTTGGTTTTAATCTTAGAGCAACAGGCTAATGATACTTTAATCATGCACAACACTTTGGATTCATTATGCCTAGGTTAAGTTACCTCACATCCGGATCTCTACAATCCCTTCTACGATTCATATACAATTCCTCTCATCTCATGATCCAAATACTTCTAACTTGTGTCTTGTGTGGCATAGAATTTATACCTCATTGTAGTGGTACTTATCATATGTGTGTTTGTTGCACAAGTGTGGATTGCATTCCCTTATAGTGCCTATGGACATTTTAAGGTGTGGTTATGCAAGGGCATGATAGGTTGGAACCTACTTTGGGGAGGACCCACTTGCGTAAATTTTGTAATTTATACTTGTTGCACACCACCACATCATTTTATACCCTTCAAGTATTACATTGCTAAATCTATTCTTTCCTTTGTCATTATTTCAACCAAACATTCCTTAGAACCACTACATGTCCCTTTTCCTCACCCTTTTCAAAAAACTTCATGTATAACTCCACTTCATTAAACTTTTGGTGCCTTAATTACCACTTAAAATTTTCCTGGACCTTTCAAATCTACCTCAAATCCTTCATTTTTGGTTGTAAAAACTCAAAAAATCATCAATTTTACTAAGTACCCTATTTTGGATAGGATGCGATATCAGGTACTCAGTATCAAGTCCGATGCGATATTGGGTACACGCTATCACGTATGCGATATCACATCTATAAAAACTATATATATGGAGGCCCCATGCACTACAGAAGTCATTTTCAATAGTTTATGTAAGGGAGTTTTTCAAATTTTCTTCAATGATTTTTAGTGCTTTGAGAGTCTAACATTCAACCATCAATATCTTGCTCATTAATGCTCTGATTTCCTTTCTAATTACACCTAATTAAATCCAAAGTGTTTAACTCAATCATGGAGGAGGGGTACGGTAGAATTTTCACATAACTTTTTGAAAATTTGCTATCACCCAAAGGATTTCATAAGGGTAAGTACTATTAGGAAATGTTTAAAACTCATGCCAAATTGATTTTCTTCCTTCACCCAAATCATTTAAATTATTATTGAAGTCACCTAAGCAAATTGGGACTAACATTAAAAATTTTAGGGAAACTTCATTGAAAAATTTCTAACTCTGAAATCATACTAAGAAAAGAATTCAACATTTATTAAAGGTAATGAGTAAGGCATAAGATAATTGAACTCCTTCAAATGATCTTACTAATAATTGATCTTTGTGTGATTATAGATGATTCCTAAACCAGGATAATAGGGAGGACCTTCTCAAGGTGTAGCCAAACACTCAAAAAGAGGTTGAGCCTAAGGACCTCATGCGGAACATGTAGAGTAGGAGGCATAATTGTTTAACATCCATCAAGAAACCCCTATCACTACACAATTCGGTCAAGTAGAAGGTGGAGAGGTTAGGGCAGCCAAATAAGGACAACATCTCACATTGTCCTCAAAATGTTTCTAAGCCATTTGGGAAAGGTACACATCCACTGCAATGATTTTGGAACTTAATTTTGGGCCTTTTACCAAATTCACCCCTAAACCAGTTGAGGATCAACTCAAGGGATCTCCACTATGGCCTATTTTCTCGAAAAGTGAAGAATGGTATTTGGGGAAAACCTATTAATTTTGGCATAATAAAGAGGAAGGCACCACCATTGATATTGGTAAAATTTTAGTTGATTTCTCTGCAAAGGCCATTGCGGAAGTTTTGAATCTTCCAAATACAAGGCCTAAAGTTACTCATCTATCCACCCACTCTGATGTAGATGAAAGAAAAGTATGGCTAAAAGGGATGTATAGTAAAGAAGACAAAAAATATGGATAACTAATCCTTCAAGAGAGAATTTATTTTAAAATTGGCACTTATCACATTTTCCTAATGAAGGGGTTAAACATGAATTCTACCTATGCGGCTAGAGGAAGTGCAATCTTGATGGACAAGGTTGATGCCATTTTGCCCCATTTGTATTTAATAGAGATATTAACGTGGTTTGAAGAATGGAAGATAGGAAATTTTGCACTCCCCTTTCCATGTCTAATTAAGAAGCTGTGCTAGCATGTTGGAATCTTGGGGGTACACTAATGATGTCCCCAAAAAAGTTCAAAATGCTCCATATGCTAAATTACTGAAGCCACTAGCACCAAGAAAAGATGTTGGTGAGACATTAGAGATTGAACAAGAATAGACTATTGGGCCCACTGCACCTCAAACAGTAGGGCCTAGCCAACTTCCAAACATGATGCTCAGCTAACAATAAAAAATAGGGCCCAACACATAGCCCATAGGCTAGCAAGACTAACAACCACCACAGCCACCGCAAGATTATCGACCATCGATGAGCCATCTCAGAGCCATCACAAAGATGATTAGTTGGGAAAGTAGGGATGAGGCCAATCTCTTCAAGATGATCAATGATGTTGTACATCCCACCATATCAATCGATCATGAAAGGGATGAGGTCTTAATATAAACATGAGGAGAGAAATCACATTGGTTACAACATATTTCTAGGAATGCTACATCATTCCAAGTACAATTGGAAACTGGTGAAGGCACCATAGTGGTGGTCATGCAACATTAGGATGTAGCTAGAGCAACAAATTTGTTCATAGACCACATCAAAGAATCATTTAACATCCTTGTTGTGTCACCAGAAAATTTCATAGGAGCATGTGATGCTCAAGTTCTAGTTGGTACCTCAATGACTCCTGCAGAATATGAGGATGCTCTAGATCACTTTTTGTAAATAGGAAAAGTAATGACATCCTTGTTTGACATCCCCCAAGATGTCACAATAGCATAATCAGACCTCATAAGGGAAAGTTGGTCATGTCTGAGATTAGGGTTAAACATGTAGAAGACGAGTTGAGGAGACTCTAAGAAACGTTCATTGTCCTACAAGCTAAATAGCGGGATCCATCCCAACTTGTTCCATCTAATTAGCTAGAATCATTTAGGATAGAGCAGCTAAATAAATTGTTAGTGGAGAATAAAAATGTGGCACTAGAAAAGGAGAAGGCTGATTGGGATGCTTCAAAAGCACAAGCTCAAACATATGCACATGTGAAAGCACTTAAGGCCTTACAGGAAGAAAATAAACTCCTTGATACTAAAAATATTTGATTGACAATAGTTGAAAAATAGAACAATTTTCTTAAGAAAAGTTTCCAACAAATGCAAGAACAACTAATAAGAGTCAACCAAGATAGAATTCACTTAGCTAGAGAGAGTAGAACCCTCTCAATGGAGGAGGCATGTACCATCTGGCAAAAGATGGCCATTAAAATAAGTGTGTGGAAAAATATGAAATATTAAAGAAACATTTGCATGATTAGGTGGGGATGTAGAAGGATATCATCCAAAAATAGATTTGTATGGCTAAGGATCACATTAACCCTTTTAGTGATCAAAACACTAACTAGCAAGCCATACTAGATACTTATGCCTTCAGGCACCAAGAAAAATTAAAGAGCCAAGACCTATGAATCCAGGATCTTATAGAATACATGGAGTTGGAAAATCTCTAACATGCCAACTTGGTCATGTTAATAGCAGGGTGCTTGAGGACTAAGCTAGAGAAGCAGGTAGATGCCACCTATGCCAAATATGAGATAGAGTTTGCTGAACACAAGAAGACATTGCAGAGACTAGAGGTAGCAAACTCTAAACTAGAGGTGGTAAAAGCTAGCTACCAAGGCCAAAAGGCATAATAGTAGAATTGGCTTGATGGCTTATAGATTATCAGGAATTCATAGATAAAGCCAGAGCCTACAAGGAAGAAAAAAAACTATTTGTAGCATGGTATGTCAAAGCTAATCAGACATTTTCACAACTATCGTGTCCATGGGAGGTGCCAACTCCATCAAACATTGGAACATTAGCATGGATGACACATGATCCTTAGATAGAGGAGGAAAATTTGTAGGCACTCCTTCAAAAGTATCCATTTTAGAAGCCTGGAGCATAGGATAAAGGGAAAAAGCCCATGGCGGAGCCATCTCCACCAGTAATCATATGAGTTTCGAACAATTTTGTATTTTGTTTTGGTGTCCCAATTTTATTTTGTCTAGTCCCATAGTGCGGCATGGAATAATCCATATTTAGTTCATAATCCCATACCTATCCACTATGTAATCAAATGAACTTATTCCTTATTTTTTTTGACTTGAGGATAAGTTTTTATTTAGTTGTGGGGGTATGATGAATCATGGTTTGCCAAGCCCTGATATTGGGTACATGATATCAGGTACGCGATATCGCAACCTAGATACAATATTGTATACATGATATCATGATTCCTATTTTAGCCTATAAATATAACACTCAAGTGCATGGGATGGGGAGTCATTAGAATAATTAGTCATTAGTAGTCTTCTTGTTAATTTTTAGTTAGTTTTTAGTTCCTTTCCCAAGTGCATGCCTACAGTGTGATGCTTATAATTGTAAAGAACCTTTGTTTGAGTGTGATGTACTTGGACACACACATAATCGGCAATAAAGATCAAGATTATTGCATCATTGCAACATTCACTTAGTTTTTATTTATTTAATTGTTAATTATTTATTGTCATTTTCTTAGTTAATATCTCTTTTATTGCCACTTACCATTCCTTTTGTTAACATGGAATTAGTACATCTTAATCATGAACATTTAAGTGTAACTACGTTGTAACCTAGTAGTGTATCAAGTAGTGTCTCGAGTGATGTGCACTTGGTAATCCCAGAAGTAGCACACGAAGTTCAAGATGCATATGGATGATTAGGAATACATGCTCATCACACTTAGGCTAGCTTAGAGTTTATTTCCTATTGCTTATTAGTTTAATCAAGTTATTTCTCATTGTCCTTAAGAGTAGCATAGTAGTAGAAACCACATCATACACCTCACTTTGGACTAAACCATACATGACAAAGCAAGTACTAGTCCAGGTGGGAAGATAGCAAACTGCGATCAACATATAACTATTTAGGTGCCACAACTAGTCTGTCAATGAATTTTGATTGGATCATGTGTACACGTTCATATTCATATGGTTGAGCATAGGGGTACCTCACCACTCATCAAAAATGAACTCCAAATCCTAGTTTAATGATAAAGGATTGTAAGGGATATGTTTTGGATAGGGCTCAAGTTCAAAATTTCTCCATGAATATATATTATATAATCACATATGCATAATAACATAAAATCATGTTTAATTAAATGCACATAATAAATATTGAATATACATAACTAAATGTGCATAAAGAATAAAATATGCATAATCAACATTTAATCATAGAATATTTATAAGATCTATGATTAGGATCCAATAGTAGTAAAATAAAGGATGGAAAACTTTAACAAAATATCCTAACAATCATATTGCATTCACTTATGTAAGAAACTATCAGCAATAACAACAATAATAATAGTAATAACAATAAGCTAATCTATTGAAACACATCTGACAATATTAAAGAATTAATTATATGCATAAATTAAATAATTAAATTTCATGAAATTTCTAGATTGTAACATGAACATTATTAGGCATTGGCCTATATGTAATAGCCATCACCTTAATAGCTTCCATTAAAATTTATTTTTTAGAAACTGCATGTCTCAAATAGGTGATTTTCCTCTTGAACAAATGGTTTTTCTTTACATTGATCACTAAATGTGACTTGTCTAATTTAAGATACACTCTTCTCAAATGATAATATCATCAAAGAAGATCATATAATTCATACCAATTAAATCCTTGAGAACATCATGCATCAATCTCATGAATGTAGTAGGCATATTTATGAGCCCAAATGACATCACCAACCACTTAAATAATCCATTCCATGTCTTGACAACTATTCTCATTTATCACTAGGCCTAATTCCAATTTGATGGTATCCACTCTCCAAATCAATTTTTCTAAAACTTTTTGCACTAATTAGAATATCAAAGATGTCATTCATGCTTTGAATAAAAATCTTGTACCTCACTATTATCCTATTCACTATTCTCAAATCAATGTGCATCCTCCATTCATCAATATCCTTCTTTGACATAAGCATTCCTAGCACTGCATAAGTTGAAATGGATTTCCACATGAAGCCATTTGTAAATAACTCCTCTACTTGTCTTTGTAATTCTACTTTGTGATTTAGTGTCATCTAGTATGCCCTCTCATTTGGAATGGTAGTGTTGCATAAGAAATTATCATAATAATAGAATTTTATATAACCTAACTTGAGATTGAGCCAAGTAATAGTACGACCATCAAATGGTCTAGGAAAACTAAACTTTCAAATAATTTTCCTCAAATCAAAAGGAGACTTGCAAATAATAGAACAAAATATGATAACCCAATCTGGACATTTTCATCAAACATTAGTAAATTAAAAAGAGAAAGATATGTAAGCATGTGGAATAGCCAATAGCAAATGCATAGAGATCATGTGTAGATCTATGTTAAAAAAATGTAGTGTAACATGTGTGTGGCCAGCAAAATGTGAGCAATTGGCAACTAGATTCAAAGAAAAATAGATCTAATCTATTAAAGCATTAATTGACGGAAAAAATGGAAAAAACTAGAAACTAGATCTGTAGAAAATCTAGATATTACCAAAGATAGAAAGCCCAAAAAGTAAAAACCCATATTATAATAGAAATATGAGATTATAAACCTACAAAATTATGGTCTAGGAAAGTACTAGGGAATAGAGACATCAAATGAGCAGCTACATTACCACATTCTTTCTTTGATACATGCACCTAATGTAGATCTAGTGGAAATAATGGTAGATCCAATTGCTGATGAAGTAGGAGGAAGGATTAGATTAGTGTATTACATTTGAGACATTTTTCACTATCATTACAAATTTTTTTGACATTAATACTATTCTAGGTGGGCCTTGGTTAGCTTATCATTATGATTTTTCTTCACCTATATACCAAAAATACATTTGTCATGTACAAATAGGGTAGTAGTTATACCTAAAGATTCTAAGGTATTCACTATCTTCCATTTTAATGCCCTAGAGAAAATTAGTCTAGGATTCCAACCCATATTAGTAGGATAACCTTCATTAATACAAGAAATCAATGAATTTGACCCTAGTATTCAATGATCATCTAATAAATATGAATCAAAGATCTAGGATTAGGTGAGCTAGAAATCTTTAAATATATCAAAAGTAATAAAATTTCTACTAGATCACAGACTAGGAAATCTATCATCAAATCATAGTTGTTGTACCTACTTTGACTTTTTTTTTCATAAGCCAAAGTTTTGAGTACATTCTATGGCCTTTCTAGCTTAACCCATCTCTAACAGCTTTATATTTGATGTCCTGCATTATCAACAACATAGTTTCTGATTTCTATCCAAAGAAACACCATCTGTCGAGTAGCTTCATCGATGCATCCCTATTAATGAAGCCTCATTGATGCATCCCTATCAATGCATCTTAGATGCATTGGTGCATATGTGTCAATGAGGATGTGTTGATGCATCCCCATCAATACATATTAGATGCATTATCACTCTATCACCTAAAATCTATAAATATGCAAGCACCCACCACCTACTTAGCATCATTTGGTTAGTAGTGTAAATAGACTCTTGTAGTTTCCTCCCATAATCTTAACAAATAGTCAATCAATACCTGGAATGTGGATTTGAGTCAATTGTATAACATCTTATTTGAGTGGCATTGTACCTAAACACATTCCATGAATGGCAATAAGATCAAGATTGCTTCATATTCATTACAACACTTTAACTTAGAATAGATTTACTTTTAATGCAATTCACTTTATATGTACTTAGTTAATATGTACATTTCCATACACATTAATTAATTAATGGAATGAGCACAATTAGTTTCAAGCCTAAACATGTATTGACTTGGAAGTCCCAGCAGTGTTATTGCTTAGTTTGCCTAGTAGTATAACACTTGGTAATCCCAATAGTAGGTACATGAGTTTATAATGTTGATGACAAGCTAGGATTGCTTACTCATTGCTCGTAGGATAGTTTAGGATTTATCTTTTTGTTATTAATTAGATTAAATAATTAATTTTTATACTTTCTTATGAGTTAGTCTTAGCTTCACAACATCAATAATCATATGCCATACTTCGAACTAAATCATACATGATAAAGCTGCCACTAGTTCAAGTAAGAAGATAGTGACCTATGATCAATGCTTAACAATCTATATACAACACTAGTTTTATCCACAAAATTTGACGAAATTGCATATGAACACTTGTGATTCATATGGTTGAGTGTAGGGGTTACCTTCTGCTCATCATTGACACCATTTTTGGGGATGGTGCTAGTTATCTACATTGATTATATTGTAAACAATTATTGTAAATCATTAATGATTTATCTTTTAAAAAAATATTAATATTTTAAGTGGCACATATTATTAATTAAAAACATGTCTCCTTCACATAGGGTCAATAATCCATCACATGATGAGGACACTAGTAGGGAAAATGATAGGATCTATATTGAATGGAATTGGAGTGAATCACTATGAATAGGGATATCATGTGCTCATTTAGACTCTTATTAAATTTAAAGACTACATTCAACTAATACAAAAAATCCTAGAAAAGATGAAGTAAGTTCTAGAATAGGAGGCCTTAAGGCCTAGGACCTCCTCCAAACCTAGAAGAGATGAATCAAGGGATTATAGGGGGGGATATAGGAGCCATGGTGATTCCCCCAAGTCATCATCTTCCACTTCATCTTCAACGTCTAGTTCTAATGAAGATAAACATAGGTATGAAGATAGAGATACACTAAGGGATCGAGATGAAGATAGAAATAAACATCAAAGACAAGATGAAAGATATCAAAGTAAGCATAGATGAGACCATCACTATCAAAAAATAGAAATAGATATTATAACCATGACATGTCTAATGATGATGAACCATTTTTGGCTACTAGGAGCATGATACAAATTAGGGAGGCAACTCAAATACCTCATAGGAATTAAAGGGAAAGCCACATAAAATGAATTAATATGAATAACATTCCTAAATTTAAGGGAGGCTATAATTCTAATCCACAACATCATTTACAAGTCTTCCATGATGCGTGTTCCTTATAAAACATTGAAAGTAATTGGCAAAATCTTAATCTCTTTCCTAGGTTACTAATTGAAGACGTTGAAAGTTGGTATAGCTTGTTGGAAGTAGATTTAATCCACTAGTGGTCCACAATGCTTGAGCTCTTCAATGATAAATACCAAAATTATTCATGAGTGTCTAATATAAGAAAACAAATGCAAAGGTGGAAGTAAGAAACCATGAATCCTTGGATGTAGCCTTGGGCAGATACTATTCTCTACTACATAGATGCCCAAGCCATGATTTTTCTCAAAAAGAACAATTTTGTTATATCATAGATTGGCTTTGTACCAAAATAAGGGAGATCCTTCTATGCTCAAGAAATATCATCAAAATTGATAGCCCATTAGATACAAAGGCTAATTGAACATGTGGAAAGAGAAATAGAAGAGATGTGTTAAAGGGAGAGTGTAGAGAAATAGAATTGGGATCCAACTCCTCACAGAGAGGAGGCCCATATTTATGATCAAGGAAAAGAGGTAGTTCTTGATGAGTTGATCCTACATAAAACCTTTTCAATACAAAATTCTATTGCTAAGATTGAATTTAGAGTATATAATATGGGGAGTTGAATGAAAAATTTACAACCAACTTGAAATCATAGAGGATAAGGTAAAACAAATAGGATCAAATGGGTAAAACAAAAGAAGGAAAAAGAACAAGAAAATAGGTAAGGATACTTATTGGAAAAAATGGAATATAGATATAGTAGAAGAGGTTCTAGACTCAAATACAAAGAAAGAGAATGGATGTGGCATCTACTAATATGAATATCCAAAGAGCTATTGCCCAATTATGTTACATCTACGAGAGTCTGTGGCTTTTCCTTTGAATCCCAAGTTCAAAAAAAGGTAAATGCCTTGGACACTTCCTTTCTCACAAGGTAATTATAGATAGTCCTACAACTAATAGTACTATCCAAGAGGGACTTATTACCATCCTCAAGATTACTATAAACCATAATGGCACAACCCATAGTCATGAGGGATGTCATGAACAAAGCAGCAATATTTCTATCATTAGCTAGACCCTTATGGATACTATATTCAACAACTTGTTTATCCAAATTATTCTAGTTTTCATGCCTTACTACTACTCTCTTGAATACCATCAACTTGCAACATCTCCTGTGGGATCACCATTTCATGCCTCTTATCTTCTATCACATCCTTAATACTCTCATACTTCCCTCCAACATATGTCACCACCAATAATGCTGGAAGAATTGGCACCATAACCTTAATAGAAGAATGCCACTTTTTCCATGAACATACAAGTTATTGATAATGTTAGTAGATCTTAGCAAAAATCTTGGAAATGTTCTTTCTTTAGGATAGTTTCCACACATGTAAATAAAACTAGTAGACCTACTAGCTTATCAAAACTAGCACAAGGACAACCTAGTGCAACCCCATTCCTCACAAAAACAATGTCTCCTAATCCTATGTAAAAGCCAACAATCATCACCACTCCAACACAAAAACATAAAAGATGAACCTATCATTGTGGAGAGACAAAAAATTTCATGCATTACTAATAATGATAAAGGATGTAGATGTGGGCTGAAAGTTCAAAGTAATAACATGATTCCTATACCAATCCATAATAAGCTTAAAGAACAAGTGTGTGTACAAAACCAAGTCCATATAATATCCATTAAACCAAAAGACACCCATTGGCTAGAAAATGGGAATACTAAACCATTTAAAAGATTCATGAAAATAATGAATCCACTTATTAGTTCTAGTCCTAAGAAAATAAACCAAATAGAGAACTTAGAAAAGAACATATTACACTTTGACTATTCACTAGAAGAAATTCTTAAGCATGGAGACCTAAGAACCAAAATGGAAAATCAAAAAGAAAACATATTTGCACCATCTAACAAGATAACACCTTCTAGTCCAACTAAATACATATCTCCAAATGATCGAATCTTTATTATAATTAACATTAAATTTGCTAACTAGTGAAAACTCAAATCACTAATGATGATAAATGAAGAACTTGTGATGTATAACCAAGGGAATACATGATCCATTTTCTAAATGCTTTCCTATGATTTTAGTCATGGGGGAGATGCCTTATCTTGAATTAAGAACTAACAAGTGTATTTTTACTTTTTTTAATAGTTTTTTTTATCATTTAACTATTTTTTAAAAAACTTTCAATTCTTAATATGTTTTCCATTTATTGTTATTTTTTTTCTTTGCAATTTTCTCTTCTCTTTAGTCATCTCCTTTATGTTTTATGGATGTCTATTATATTTTTGTTAATAATGATATTGTTAGTCATGATGTAGAAGTCAATGCTATGTGTTGGGTCTTTGTCCTATACTATCAAGATGATTGGGTAAATATTTGTGTAATGCAATGAGACCACATCATCCATCCCTCTAGTCTCTCTAAATAAAAGTTATTATCATGAAAATGATATGGTTATTCTCACATGAAACTAAAATTAACTACTAATCATTGTGCCTTGAAGAAAGAGGGAAAGACCAGGTGGGAATGGCAAAGGGTGTGATCTCAAGGAGATTTTTGGGTTCTCTTCTCAACTTCCTTCTTGTGGTTTATGACTCCTCCATGGATGTATCATCACTCCTAATCATTGACCAATAAATAGAAAGCATGTCTTTGCATGGTGTGGTTCCCATGATTCAGAAAAAGAAAAACACAAGAATTCAAAGCACTACATAGCCATAATAATGGGATACAAGCATGGGTTATGGGACTGGAAAGACATGTTACCCATGGTTGAAGGCATCCTTCTAACTAAAGTCCTTTCTTCCTTCTTCTCTTTTCTTCTCCTTTTGAAGTGATGCTCATCCTTTGTAGTTGTTTTGAAATCATGATGGTATGCAAGAAGGGGCACATTAATGTAAGGCCACTATTAATGGTATGAACTTAGTTTGAAACTTTTGTGCATATGTATGATGGTCATCTTAATCACAATCGATATAAGAAACTATTGTAGAAATGGTTAGGTACCTTACATCCCAATCTCTGCAATCTCTTCTCATCCCATTATTCACCTCACTTTTTCATGCAATTATGTGCCTAATGGTTTTGTATAGTATAGTGTAGAATCATAACCAAGGTAGTTATGTATTGTTTGGAATAAAGGCATGATCTACATTTAACTTCTAAGATTCCCACAAACATCTATAAAAGTGGTTATGCAAGGACATTATGATAGAAGCCTAGTTTGGGTAGGATCCACTTGCATGAATTTTGTTAATCATGGCTCTAAATACAACCTCACATCTTCAATGATATCACAGATAGCTTCTCTAAATTTATGCATGAGTTTATGACTATTTCTCCTTTATTATGAATTACATTTAATACTTTTATATTGAAATTTTCTCTTAATTCAAAATTTCTTGGCTCTCTCATGACCCAAACCTTTATTTTTAATTATTCAAAAACTTGTGAGCTTCTAGAGTTAAGCTTATTTATCGTGGGGGTCTAAGGATCCAACTTTTGAAAATTTTCTAACACCCTATTTTCAAAAATTATGATAACTAATCATAAAAAAATCAAAATAATGTAAACAACTTGATGATTTTAGTTGCCTTAGAGACTTGGGAAACATTATTATGAAATCACCTTATGCCTAAATGCTAATATTTTTTTGAATTTTAAGCTAATAAGGATTTTTAAGGGATTAATCATTAAGGAAAAAAATTATAAAAACTAATGTTGATTCATTGGTGATTTTAGATATGTCGAACAAAATACCTAAAATTGAAGGTCTTTTACAAGGCAAAGAGAGGAGGGAAAAGGAGGATGTTCCATGGACAAATAGAAGAACAACAAAGGATTAAAATTCAAACATCACACATTTGCTAGACCCATGGGACAATGAGATGAAATTTTAGTCTATTCTTCAAGAATGTTTTGCATAACAAAGAAGCACCAATATAACAATCAAGGTTGGAAAATCTACCATTGCTAGTGCCAATAAGAAGATTCATCTTTAGCATATTTTTTAAAGACCTTTACAATTTTGTAAACTTTAATGTCTATCTAGTCTTTTTTGTCATTTTGTAACACATCCACTCGAATAAAATTGTATAATGCAACACTTCAGTTTTGTAATGGTAGTTAATCTAGTTTGGTTCATCCCACAATTTTTGTAATAAAGCTTCATCTATATATATATATATATATATATATATAACTTGAGAACAAGTTTATAGTCAGTCATGGGGGTATGGTGAAATACCATCTATCAACTTCATTGATGCATCCCTGTCAACATATCTTAGATGCATTGATGCATATGCATCAAAGAGGATGCGTTGATGCATCCCCATCAATGCATCTTAGATGCATTGGTGCATATACGTCAATGCTTTTTCATCTAAAATCTATAAATATGCCAGCACCGGTCATGTATTTAGCACCATTCAGTTAGTAGTGTACCTAGAATCTTGCAATTTTCTTCCATAATCTTAGCACATAGTTAGTTAAAGCTTGTAGCATGGATTTGATTTAATTTTATGACATCTTATTCAAGTGGAATTGTACTTTGATACATTCCATGAACAACAAAAAGAATTGAGATTGATTCATAATCATTGCAATACTTTGGCTTAGAATAGATTTATGTTCAATGCAATTTACTTTCTATGTACTTAATATTTACATTTCCATGCACATTAATTAATTAGCGAAATGACCACAACCAATTTCAATCATAAACATGTATTCCCTTAGTAATCTCAACAGTGTTATTACTTAGTTTGCCTAGTAGCATAAAAATTGGTAATCTTAGTAGTGGGTAAGTGAGTTCAAGACATGTACAACAAGGTAGAAGTGGTTACTCATCACCCTTAGGATACTTTAGAATTTATCTTCTTGTTATTAATTGGATTAAATAATTAATGTTCATACTTTCATATAACTTAGCCTTATCTGCACAACATCAATAACCATATACCTCACTTTGGATTAAACCATAGGTCATAAAGCTACCACTAGTCCAAGTGAGAAGACAACAACTTGCCATCAATGTTAAATAATGTAGATACTGCACTAGTCTCATCCATAGAATTCGATCGAATTGCACATGAATTCTTGTGATTCATATGGTTGGATGTAGGGGATACCTGTTGATCCTCACTATCTTCAACATCTTCTATAAATGATGTAGTATGTCACCTGCAACATCATTTTGGGATGTGTCTTTTTTTCAATTTTTACTTTTGACGTCGAGTGTCATCTCCTATGTCAATTCTAACTTTAGCTTCTTTAGTAGTTTCTGATATCCATGTCAATGTTGTTTTTGATATCCAACATTTCTTTTCATATCAATTGCATTTTCAATGTCAAATTCAACTACACATATCATTTCTCCTATCCAAAATCTTTTAGAAGATTCTGTGAGATCCAATGCATCATGTCGTCACAATTTATGAGACATTTATGGTCTATAATTAGAAGGATGCCCATAAAGAAAAAGGGGATTAGAAAGTTAAAATATTAGAAAGTCTTGGAAGATAATCTTCCCAAAAACAACTTTGCTTGCAATTACTTTTTAGCATATCACAAACCTCTACATACTTCTCAACTCCTTAGAGTTTCTCTAAACTCTCCTTTGATATTGCTTGAAGAATTCATATTGTTGCTGGATCTTTATCATAGACATCTGCATCACAAAACTATTAATGTTAGCTCTTTTTGGGAAAGATAAATACACAAAGGAAAATAATAGAGTTAATGCCTTGTTCTTAAATTTCATTGATACAACTTACAAATATGACTCCAGTGTCATTCAAAATAACAACTCCTCCAGAGGAAAAATTTGCTCCATGGAGCAGCTTATTGCCATTGTTCTTGGGATCAAGATAGGGCAACAACAAGGGAATTCCTAGCCTTTCACCTACAAAGTACAGAAGGCCATCAATTTTGTTTCGAAGTCCTAGAAGATCTAGCTTTAAACTGCCTTCCAATTTCAAAAACTGTCCAACGTTTAAAATTTCAAATTTTTAGAAAGAATAACCACAATAATAATAATCTAGCAAAACCTTTCATTGTATCAAATCTCAAATGTTAGAACCACAGTTACATATAATATTAGGGAGATTCTTGCCATTGGAAAATCTCCCAGTTGGCTGATGAGTTGGGAAGTTGATGAGTGGGGAGGTACCCCTACACTCAACCATACGAATACGAGCATGCACGCGCGATCTGGTCGAACTCCGCAGACTAAATGCCNAGGCACCTATTTAGCTTAAGTGTGATAAGCAGCCGATTCCTTAGCTAGCCGTACACACCCGTGGGTGCTCGTAACTAAGTCGTACTTATCACACGTTCTAGCCTAGCAATGAATAGCCGATTCCTTAACTAGCCATACACATTGGACTACCACTGGGATTACCAAGCGCAGATCCTACAATACGCTACTAGGTTACCAAGTAGCCAATGCCCGTAGTTAAGTCGTACTCATGCGTTGTGACAAGCAACCGATTCCTTGATTAGCCGTACACATCCGTAGATGCTCGTAATCAAGTCGTACTTGTACGCACTAGGAAAGCAGTAAATAAATAACAATAAATAAAACCACATGCTGCAAGGTTTATCCAATCAAGTTCGTCTTTATTACTATACACAACTTGGGTTCAGGTTACAAGATGCTCGAATAAAGAGCCGTTCACTCTAGGACTCCTATTGCGGGCACATGGGAAAAATTCTAACTCTGGGGTGATCAATCTGCCAGAGCTTCGCTACTTCTAGCCACGATTGGGAAATAAGGGGAGTGTCACCTCTTATTTATAGATATGGCGGCGGACCGTGATATCGCATGGGATGTGATATCGCGGCACAGTGTATGTCGCGTCTCATCATACCCCCATGACTGAATGAAAACTCGTCCTCGAGTTCCTTACAATAATATCATGTAGGTATGAGATTATTGAGGGAAATGGAATTAATGGGATGACATGTGAACGGGTCTTTATTACAAGACTTGACAAAACTGGTGTTCATGACAACAAGGGTGAACACCTTATTACAATGACATCAGGCCACATTTGGCAGCTGAGAGAAAAGAGGAGAGAGAATAGAAGAGAAGAAGGGAGAAGAGTCTTGTTGCTGCCAACGCCTAGATTGCACCTTCCGTTTGTCCATCTGTAAGCTTATTATCGATCCTGCTCCTTGCATAGCTGCTTCAGTGCTGCTCCATTTCAAGTGTTTGCACCAGATCCATTCTGTTGTTGTATGATTGCCATCTGCACACACAACACAATCATATATTAGCAAGGGTAATTGAATCATTAAGTAAAGCATACCTTGCTTCGGTTTAGGTTCATTGGCTAGGTTGTGGTATGGCTGATATGGATCCAGGAAAATGTATATGATGACTACCGAAGGTGTAGGGGTTAGGAAGGAAAACGAAAACATCCGAGGCTTAGGAGAAAAATCAAAAAAAGCAGGCCCCGTACCCCCATGACTAATCGCGAACCTCCGGTAGCGTTAGAATGGAGAAAGAAAAGGAGTAAGAAAGATAGGTGAAAAAGGGACAACTATGGCATCGGTGAAGGGGATGTCATGATGGGAATGAACAAAAATGTTAATTAATTGCAAAAATGTTAAGGAAAAGAAGTTAACTAATGTTCCAAATAGGAATCTCAGTGGGTCCTCGCCAAAGTAGGCTCATGCCCTTAATGACCTGACAATCCCACATTCAAAGAGTCCGTAGGCTCTGGGAATGTCCTTTGGAACAAGAGTTAAAGTCTTAACCGTAAGAATTTACCAAAAAGAAAACAATGCATCAACCAAAATAGACACTAATGATACAACCGACAATGAGGTGGATAATGGAAAGAAGGTTGGGAAGAAGAGAATTGGAATGAAATCCCAAGAACAAGGTGGTGTATAGCCCCTTGTGTGTTTTATGATTAATGTGACTTGGCCAATCTCATTCCAACTCGGGCCTCAAACCAACCACTTCCAGTGACTTCGCATCAATGCATTTGGTTAGACCATCCACTTGGAGAACAAGGATGCATC
>MNCI01008279.1:889599-989192 GCA_015680685.1 Gnetum montanum | reverse complement strand
TCTATGTTCTGCAAGGCACAGGCATCGTGGAATGCCTGTAAATGATGCTGAGGATCAGCGTTGTATCCCCCTTCAAAACGTGGGATATTATTTATGTCCAAATGCTTGATCCTACTATCCTTTAAATGCCTTGTGGGAATCCTAACTGCCTCTCTAATATCAAGCATACTTCAGGTTGCGAATAGGGGTTTGTCATGATCATCTATTTCATAACGTCTGTGATGTCTACGTGGTGGTTCCCTATTCTCCCTACATCCTTGCCCTTGTCCTAACTCCTCTCAACCTTCTTGTCGAGGCATTTCATCTCTTTTACCTTTACTCTCCGCATTATGCTCATGGTGGCTGCGCCCAGATGTGGAAGGAGAGGGTGAATGATGAGATGAAGGAGAAGAAGAAGGGGATCCATCACCATGGTGATGTTTTTTGCCTTCTCTTTGGCTGCTTTGGCCCTAATCGTTGTGATGATCAACGAGTTTGTCATTAGTGTGAGTAGTGGTTCCTGCTGTGAACAGCTGGTGCTCACAGGGATCAGAGCCTGGAATATGTATCATTGATCTAAGGCCCTGATGCCTAACCTCTTCACTAGAGTGAGGAGGAGGAACATCATTTTCTAAGAAACCCATCGTGAGGGGTTCCTCTTCTCCTATTTCACTAATGACGTGGGGAACCTTGCCCTTCAATAGTGAATGTTGGCTCTCCTGCCTTGCATCCCGAATACGTTGGGCATTTGTGGGATGATAATCCCTTGTGTCATAATCATCCAAAACGTATTCAGCAAGCAGCTCATGCATGCCAATCTGTACCAAGGCACGGAAAAGCATGTTGGGAGCAGAGCGATCTGGGGGTAACACGATGTTACCTTGCATGTCTCTCCACCGCAGTTGCTCATCTTGATGGAAAACAAAGGTAAAATCCGGCACATACTCATCGGGATGAGTATATGTGACTTTGGATTGTTGAGGACATGGTTGATTTCGGTTATGCGTATGATCCTGACTTTCTCCTGTATTGTCCTTAGGTGAGTTGATTGCATGAGAAGAAGCCATTTCTAATGGTGTGCTAATTTTCACCGTTATTTATGTTCTGAATTAACTGATTAACCCTAAGGTTCGTTTTAGGCTCACAACGATGTGAGTGATATCCCTTATGTTCAATTGGCGTAAAAACACTTAGTCCCCGGCAACGGCGCCAATGATGAGTGGCGAGGTACCCCTACACTCAACCATACGAATACGAGCGTGCACGCGCGATCCGGTCGAACTCCGCAGACTAAATGCCTTAACACCACAAGAAACACTTGGGGTTAATCGTTCGTTGTCTTCCCAGGCTTGCTTGTAAGTGTCACAGTGTATGGTTAAGCAAGTCTTAGGTATGTGATTTTTTTGGTATTTTTCGGTTTATCTTCTATGCTATCAGAGGAAAGGGTTGAGAAACTAAGCTAACTCTAACTAATGTCCTAAGTCTAAATTAACTAGCGTCAGCATCCGTTCCCACTTACCGGACACACCCTGAACTATGCAACTGTGGCTTACCAAACGCTAATCGTTACTGGGATCACCACACGTAACGCAAGTGCTCGAAGTGGTCGTACTGAGGCACCTATTTAGCTTAAGTGTGATAAGCAGCCGATTCCTTAGCTAGCCGTACACACCCGTGGGTGCTCGTAACTAAGTCGTACTTATCACACGTTCTAGCCTAGCAATGAGTAGCCGATTCCTTGACTAGCCGTACACATTGGACTACCACTGGGATTACCAAGCGCAGAATCCTGGAATACGCTACTGGGTTACCAAGCAGCCAATGCTCGTAATCAAGTCGTACTCATGCGTTGCGACAAGCAGCCGATTCCTTGACTAGCCGTACACGTCCGTAGACGCTCGTAATCAAGTCGTACTTGTGCGCACTAGGAAAGCAGTAAATAAACAACAATAAAACCATGTGTTGCAAGGTTTATCCAATCAAGTTCGTCTTTATTGCCATACAAAAGTTGGGTTCAGGTTACAAGCTGCTCGAATAAAGAGCCGTTCACTCTAGGACTCCTACTGCAGGCACATGGGAAAAATTCTAACTCTGGAGTGATCAATCTGCCAGAGCTTCGCTACTTCTAGCCAGGATTGGGAAATGAAGTGAGTGCCGCCTCTTATTTATAGATATGGCGGTGGACCGCGATATCGCGTACACGATATCGCAGGAGAAGACGCGATATCGCGGCACATGCAGGTCGCATCTCATCAACAAAGCTTAAACATCAATATCATCTTAATGTAAGATCAACATTAGAATGAATAGATGAGCACAGAAAGAAAGAAAATTTATCATTCCAAGAAAAGGGATTAATTCAAAGCTAATTTAATTATTCTATAGCATTTTGAATAGGTAGAGTGGATTCATAGAATTAAAAATTATCTCTAGGAAGAATTTTCAAAACCATTCAATGAATCATACGAACCTTGATTGATCATAGGAAAAATGGATCAATAAGAGAAATTGTCACATTACCTTGTAGAAGAAGCTCATAGAACCAACACTTAGCTCTATGAAATGATTCTACTTGAATTAACTTCATAGGATTATAGTATAAGGATTTACAAAAAGTCTGAAATTACCTTTTTTTACAAATCCCATGTGACACATAGGCTACAAAAAAGAAGCTTATTTTAAAGGACCAACATTTCCATCATAAATGGCCCTAAAATGGAAGTCACCATTGTGAAATTAATTTTTATAGTAATTCCTTAACTACATCATACCTTTATGATGAATAGATTTGTAAAACCAAAATCTAGCTCTACAAATAAGAGCTAAAATGGTTCTGTGTCATGTCATTATTCAAGCAAAGAGCTTGAAATGAAGCATTGTTCATAGAACTAAAATTTTGTTTCACCAATAAAACACATAAATAATTCTACCAAGTTAGCTCTATTAAGATGTGAGCATTTGTAGAATTGAATAAGAGCTCTACAACAAATGCACCTTTTGATTCTATCATGTTAGCTCATTATGTGGCATAAGTTTGTAAAACTAAAAATAGTTTCTATGAAAGGGCTCTATGAATAAAAAGATATTCCAACATCTCTTAAGAGATATTGAACACTTGCTTCTATCTTGTCAAGTCAACTATAGAACTAAAATTTGATTCTGCAAAGAAAACCAAAATGGTTCTACAGGACATGTCATGATGGAATGTGAAAATAAGCTTGTATGTAGAAGTAAAATGTAATGCTACAAGTAATATCCTTTTCAACTCTATCAAATTAGCATTTTAAGTGATGTAATGTTTCATAAAGAGGAAATTTGAATTACATGGTCCTTGGAATAAAAATTTGATTTTACAAAAAGATTTCTTAAATTGGTTCTACTATGTTAGCTCTTGAAAAGTTAAGGACTTCATAAACATAAGATTGATCCCAAAAGAAAGTTTTAGAAGAGGCTCTGCCATGTTAGCTTTCATAAAGTTTAAGTTTGTAGAAGTAAAAAATGGTTCTACAAGTCACATCATCTATGGAGAAAAGCATCTCTTGTAGAATCAAAATTTGGTTTTCCAAGTAAGCGCATAATTGGTTCCACTACATCAGCTATTTTGTAGAACCAATCTATAGTATTGAGACTCAACTCTACAAACATGTTTATAATCTATTCTACAAACCATGTTAACTTTGGAGAAAAAGCATTGCTTGTAGAACTAAAATTCGATTCTAAAAATGAGTGCGTAATTAGCTCTATCACATTAGCTCATATGTAGGACCAATCTATAAAACTAAAACTTAGCTTTACAAAAAAATTTAAAATCAGTTCTATGAATCAAATCAACTTTATAAAATCAATAAGTTCATTGAACCAAGAGAATCAATTCTAAAATATGGGTCTTGGAAAAGCTTCCATATGATGCAAATTTGCAAAACCAAAATTTGGCTCTACAAAGTAAAGCCAAATTGGTTCTATAAGCCACATCAAGATAAATAAAGCTCATATTGAATCCACCAAGAATCACAAGCTTAATTTACTCATATGTGCATTATATTTTAATATATCTTAGCATATTACATAGCCAAAGAATATGATTCAGCTCATAGAACCAAAATCTAGTTCTACAAAAAGGCTTTATAACCCTTTTTCCACATTAGCTCTTTTGTACAATGAACACATAGAACCAAAAATCGATCCTATAAGCAAGCTCAAAGGGGGTTCTACAAGCTGACATCAGCATAGAAGTACTTAAATGGAAAGTTATTAGCTATTTAGCACATTAGCCTAAACTATAAAAGAGATAATTTTAGAAAGTAAAATGATTATATAGGAAAATTCTATGAGCTTAAAAAACTCTACCATATTAATATAAGTAGAATCAAAAATAATTTCTCCAAAATAATTAGAGTATTCAGATAAATTAAGCCCTAGACATGCATAAATAGGAGCTAGGCCAATGAGAATAGGATGAGGTGTTGAACCTAAAGCCTTTAATAAAGATTAACAAAGTAGCTCAACGATATCAAAGCTCACAACATGTACTAAAAATAGATTTGAATAGCCTATCTAGAAGCAAGAAAATTAAAGGATGAAGATCTAAATATTAATAAGAATAATTGGAGTAGATTTCAAATGTGCAACCATTAATAGTCAAAGCTAAGAACTGAAACAGAGCTACCATTGAAGTGTAAAGAAGTATTTCTGAAGTTCTCTCATAATCCCTCAAAAATTAGCGAAAATGTCTTACAAAGATAAAGAAGAGATGCCTCAAATGTTATAGGATATTGATACTTTCATCTTGTTAGAGTGCCTACAATAATTTAGTCTAAACATCTATCAACTTTAACAATGGATTGATGTCATGCAACTAGAGCTAGAAGTGGAAGAATCATAGTTGTTCAGCTTTGATGAACACCACAACTTAATAAAGAAATTAGGCCTTTGATCCATAGAATCAATGGAGTAATGACAAGAAATATATATGACATTGCTTCACAAGCTTGGTTTCATGCCTAGATCAAATATCATCAAAGATGTTCTGAATCGCTTAATAGCAGAAATAGTACATGAGAAGGATAAGCTTTAATTTAGGAGAAACACAAAGCACTACATTAACATTAGTGTTAGAAAGGAATACAAGCTATATGGTATTATAGATCTAGACATTATAGAGATAGAAGCTCAACATTTTAATGAGGAAGTACTAGTTAGCAAATTCTAGAACCATCTCAAATCTAGAAGAAATGTCAAGCTCCCACTAGCTAATCTAACAAAAGCCTATGGATACAATAATGTCATTTTGAAGACACCAGAGCTCAAGTTCCCTCATAGAATTTTCATTTCAATGTTAAATTTTTGTTTAGGATGTGAAATTAATTTAGTTGCTGATTATTACATTTGGCCCTAGGTTGCCCTAGAAAATAAGAAGTATTTCTTTCCAATGTAGTATATGAATGATGTTTTACAACATAGCCTATTAGAAATTCAAGAATAGAGGATCTAGTTAGGTCTCAATTCATTTTTGTTAGATAATCTATTAAATGAGGTTCTTGTACTTGAGAGGATAGTCCCAATTTTTGTTGATTATGTAGCATTGAGAAGGGCTTGCCTAGAAGACCCCTTTTACTATTGTTTTCTAGTTGTTTACCAAAGAAGCTATTTTGATGTACAAGCTTTAGAATTCTTAATGAATTATGTTTATCTTCACTTCATAAACTTAATCTTAGGAGTTTCTTCATCACACATTGACCAACAAATAATTAATAAAATAAAGGAAAAATGTAATGGAGCTATCTTTCTACATGCCTATTATACTTGTATTCTTAGTAGGTTTTGAAGGATAGGCTTTCAAGTTACCTAGATTTTTCACTCCTTATTTGGTAGATTTAGAAGTTGGGTGTTAAATGTGGAAAGGTCATTTGAGATATGATTATAAGAACAAGGATGTTTTTCCTTTAAAATTAAACTTTCAAGAATTTATCAACTTAGGGCATTTAAAGGAAATGGCTAGAATATTTAAAGAGCAATGTAGTTTTCCTTTAGTCCCAAGGAGAATATATTCAACTACTAAGACCAAAAATGTCCATTAGCTAGATGAAATAGACATAGTCTATTTTAAGACAACTGAAAGAAAGGTAAATCAAGCCAAGGATGAATCTCTAACATAGCTAAATAGGAGTCTATCAATGAAGCTTTTAGCTATAGCTTGTGATGTCCTAGTCATTAAAGTATGTAGGTGAATGGAGGATAAGGATCATCCTTTAGCAAGAGACCTCTCCAAAGAATACTTAGTTCAATTGAAAGAAAATTATTTCTCTTAAAAGCTACTAAATCTAAAGAAAGGTTTCTCCTTAATAGAGCCAAATATACAATAGTAAAGGCCATGAAGAAAATGAAGATTAAACAAGCAAAGATCAAAAAAGAGATACAACAAAATATCTTTTAGAACAAAAAAGATGAAAGAAGCTATAATAGCAATAGCTTTTGGAATAACAAAGACTAAAGAAGCAACAATAGCAACGTCAATAACAATAGTAGCAATAGAAAGAGGAAGAAAGCTCATCTTCAGCTCTTGATTTTTCATCATGTTACTTAATGAAATGAGCCACCAGATATTTTAGAGTTGAAGAAAAAGAAGGGTGAATTATCCTAAGCCAAAAAATCCCCACTAAACAGGAAATAGAAGCTACTATCATCTTCCAATATAGAGAAGATGATCTACAAAATGGAAGACATAAGCTAGTGATGTTTCATCAAGACATGTTAGAGATCATAACAACCTTGATTAAAGATATGAGTCAAATAGTTGACCTTCAAATAGCTAAGCTAAAATAATTTCTTATGTAAAATAGAAAAGAAACATACAAGCTATGGAAGAAGTTGAAGAGCTTTAGAGAAGAAAATGAGTAATTGAAAGCAATGATTACCATCAAGAAATCATTTCTTGAAAATAAAGAACAAACCATAGCATGATTGGAGGAAATATTATCTCTTGTAAGTTCAGAATTGGAATAAGCTAGAAAGGAAAAAGCTACAAATCATTCTCATCTAACTCTACCAAGATTTAAGAAAATAATCACTAAAATGAATTACAAGGAGTGGATGAAGGAGGAAAAGGATGAAATCATAGAAATTTGAAGGAAATGGGACATTTTGTGCAAATGGAAACAAAAGCAAAAGAATTATTTGATTTAGTCAGAGCCAAAAGAGAGTTGATACCTCAATATAAACAAGGATTTTTAGATATGATGATGATGATAGTTACCACAATTATGAATGAAACTACTAAAAAGAAGTTGGAATTAGAACAATTTTGATCTAGTATGGGAGCTTCATTAACTAAGATAACTAATTCCATAACCAAATCAAGTTTGGGAAAAACAAACATTGAAGAGATCCTTAAGAAGCTCAATGATACTAAACCACATGCAATGAATTAAGCTATTAAGGTTCTTCTTAATCATGGGAGGTTATCTAAACAATTATTAGTTGAAGGGCTGTAGATTCAAGGAATAAGAAGAATTTATCAAGAAAATGAATAACTATCACATGGCCTATAGTTATATGATGAAAATGTAAAATACATGGATCCTTAAATTTTATTTTGATTGTAACTGCCATTGGCTAATATATAAAGCCCAGAGCATATGATGAAAGGGAGGATTTTTGGGAAAAAGACTTGTAAAGACTATTTTTACATAATGGAATTTTAAATAGGTTTTATCTATCTCTTTTAGCTTTCATCTTTTAGTTAGCAATTAAAATTAAATAGCTTTTTCTTATTTTATCTAGGTTAAATATTTCATAGCTACATTTGAATGAATTTCTAGTTTTGGAATAGAGTTTAGTGCATTCTTGTTATTTTGATTGAATGGGATAGCTTCAATAAGTGTCAATTCTGAATTAGTTTAACATAGAAAATATTATCATATTTATATGATTATGATCTTTTCAAATAATCTCCTTACCTCATTTCCTTGCCCTATTTAGTAAAACTTTTGTGATTTAGCATCATGAAGTTAGCTAATAGATAGCTCAAAATTTAAGATTGGCATTTTCTATAAAACTATTGATTCACTATATATGTTGTGTAAGATTTAATTTCTTTGATTATGTTCAGAGACAACTAAAAGGGATATAGGAAGAGTTTTACTATTAAATACACTTAGTCATATTTAGCTCATTTGTAATAGTACAAGTTATTTGTGGTACTAGGAACCAGTAACCATCTAAAATGAGTTATTCATACTATTTTCTAGAGCAAGGTCATGTTCTTGCTTCAAAAATATCAAACATCAACACTTTACTCATTTTTTAGGATGAGGTGATCAAATATGCTTAGAACAATGCTTCCAATCTAGTGTGCTTAAGGTGTTAGTACTAGGTTTTGAACTCAGTACTATCAAGTGCAAAGCAATGTATACTAATCAACTAGCCAACAACCTATGCACTAGGTTTTACCAATTATTGTAATAACTAATATATGTTATTCTTTAGTGGTAATTGTTCATAGTTATAATAACTAGAGAAATATTTTTACTTGAACTATAGAAAGTATGTCTTTGCTAATAAGAATAATGTTAACTCAAATATTAACACTAATATTCATAAGTAGGTTATAATTGATGGTAAATATTCTCAACCTAAGGCTTACATTAAGTAGTGAAAGTGCAAGGGATGCAAAATATGTTGGTGTTTCACCATAGCTTTCTATTGTTACCTCATATCCTTTTCTATTTTAAGTTTAATTACAAATGTTAAAAATGATGTAAATGTTATCAAGGAAAATATCTTCTTATCTACCAATGATTAATTATACTCTGTTGATTTTCTAAAAAAAAATTATAAGGTTGTTCATATGAGTAGATATCACTAAAATTAGAAAGTTTTTCCTTTCTAATTTTTTGATGTTTTTTATGTAATGTTAAGCATATGATATATTTTGAATATTATTTTGCTTATTATTAATATTATTTTTTTGAATTTGATTCTAATAGTTATAGTGACTTCTCATTTGGAAGCTTCTAGTTATGAGTTCAATTCTGGTAAACAATGTAAGTTAGAAAGTTCTAATTTTCTGTATGCATTGAGGGTAAATATTGTGAAAAAAAACATTTTGGGTTCTAACACCCTTGCCACCCAAGGTAAAAAATTCAGCCCTTCTTAACCCTTCTAAGCCATTTTACCTTGTCATGAGACACGATTCGCATGAGCCGCAATATCGCGTCATCCCTTGTGATGTCGCATATGCAATATCGCGGTCCGCTACCAAATCTATAAATAAGAGGTAGAACTCCCCTTATTTCCCATCCTAGTTTAGAAGTAGGGAAACTCTGGCAGTTTGATCACTCCAGAGAGAATATTTTCCATGTGCTCGCAGTAGGAGTCCCAAAGTGAACGGATCGTTATTCAAGCAACATTGTACCTGAAACAAGTTGTGTATGGAAATAAAGATAAACTTTCCGAATAAACCTTGCAGTGCATGGAATAGGATTTTATTTATTATTTCTCTCTCACCCTTAAACTCCTAGAATGCGGTATGAGTACGACTTGATTACAAGCATCTCATGTGACTACTTGGTAACCCAATGGCGTATTCAGGATCTGCACTTGGTAATCCTAGTGGTAGTCCCAGATGTGTATGGTTAGTCAAGGAATCGGCTACTCATCGTACTTAGGCTAGATAGATTCTTTCAACCCTTTCCTCCTAGTTAGGTGCCTCAGTATGACCACTTCGAGCATGTGCATTACGTGTGGTGATCCCATTAACGATTAGCGTTTGGTAGCCACAGTTGCATCAGTTCAGGGTGTGTATAGTAAGTGGGAATGGATGCTGACACTAGTTAATTTAGACTTAGTTCATTAGTTAGAGTTAGTACTTAGTTTCTCAACCCTTCACCCTTTAGCATAGAAGACATAAAACATAAAAGACTATAAAAATCATATACATCGGACTTACTTAACCATACACCATGACAACTACAAGTAAGTCTAGAAAGACAACAAATGATTAACCCCAAGTGTTCCATGGGGCGTGTAGGCATTTAGTCTATGGAGTTTGACCAGATCACGCATGCTACACTTGTTTCGTATGGTTGAGTGTAGGGGTACCTCGCCACTCATCATTGACATCGTTGCTGGGGACTAAGTGTTTGTGCGCTAAATAGAACATAAAGGATATCACTCACATCATTGGGAGCCTAAACCAACCTTTAGGTTAATCCAGATAAAAATTATATAATGGTAAATTAGCACACCGATAAAAATGCCTTCTTCTCATAAGAGCAACTCACCACCTAAGGAACATACACAAGACATTCAGCAACATAAAACACATAGCCGAAATAAGCCAAGTCCTAAACAATACAAGATAGTTTATACTCATCCCAATGAGTATATTCTAGACTTCACCTTTATCCTCCATCAAGATGAACAACTATGATGGAGAGATTTGCAAGGTAACATTGTGTTACCCCTAGATCGATCAGTCTCTCGCATGCTTTTCCATGCCTTGGCACAGATAGGCATAACTGAATTATATGATGAATACGTTGTGGAAGATTTTGACATGAGGGATTACTATCTCACAGATGCCCAACGTATGAGGGACTTAAGGCAGGAGAGTCAACATACTTTTCTGAAGGGCAAAGCCTCGCACATCCTTAGCGAAATAGGAGATGAGGAACCCCTTATTGCGGGTTCTTTAAAAAATGATGTTCCCTCTCCTAACGATGGTGAGGAGGTTGGGTATCAGAACCTATGATCAACGATACATAACCATGGTTCTAATGCCCATGAACACCAACTATTCACAAAGGGAACAACCACTCATGCTAAGGATGAGCACTTAGATCATCACCATGATCGAGGCCGTAGTAGCCGAAGAGAAGGCAAGAAACATTGTCATGGCAATGGTTCCCCTTCTTCTTCTCCTTCATCCCATCACTCACCCTCTTCTTCCACATCTGGGCATAGCCACCATGAACATAAAGGTGAGGATAAAGGTAAGAAAAATGAAATACCTCGACGGGAAAGTCGAGAGAGAGGACAAGGGCAAGGACGTAGGGAGAGTAGAGAACAACGCAGACATCACAGGCGTCATGAAAAAGATGCCCATGATGAGCACCTACTCGCAACCCAAAGTATGCTTGACATAATGGAGGCAGTTAGGATTCCCACAAGGCATTTAAAAGATAGTCAGATCAAATGTTTAGACATGAACAATATCCCACGATTTGAAGAGGGATACAATGCTGATCCGAAAAATCATTTACAAGCATTCCACAATGCCTGTGTCCTGCAAAATATAGAAAATGAGTGGAAAAAACTTAATTTGTTTCCAAGGATACTCATCAAGGAAGCAGAGAGCTGGTACCCGTCCTTAGAACTGGAAACCATCAGGAGGTGGAGTATGATGTTAGAACTCTTCAACGATAAGTATCAGACGTACTGCAGAGTGTCTAATTTGCGTAAGCAGATCCAAGGCTGGAAGCAAGGTACTTATGAACCCTTGGATGCTACCATGGCCCACTACTACACATTGTTACTTCGTTGCCCGGGCCATGGGTATGCTCAAAGGGATCAACTTTGCCACATCGTGGATGGGCTAAGGCATGAAATAAAAGAACCCTTGGGACGTATGCCAAAGGAAGACTCTCACAACTTAGAGCCCATGAAATACATCGCTTGTTGGAGTAAGTAGCAAAAGAAGAAGGTGCGCTACAACCATGATCCCTCTCTTCGAAAGAAGGGAGTGAAATTTTTTGATGAAGAGGATGAGTCACCAATTGAAGAGTTGGTGAACAAAAAGACCTTGCCACTTTAAAAGCTCACAATAAAAATAGCGGCTAAGGTAGATGACGTATGGAGTTCCTTAGACTCTAAGATTGAAACTGTCTTAAAAATTGTAGAAGAGTCTAAGGTAGAACAAAGTAGTGACAAATGTAAGACAAAGTGGAGAGATTTAAGCCCTGCACATAACAAGGGTAAGGGAAAAATAACTAACTCCGATGTGGCTATGGACTTTGACATAGACGATAATGGTGGATGTGAGATCTACCACTATGAACATCCTAAGGGATGTTGCCCCATCATCTCACATCTACAGGAGTTTAGGGTGTATGCGCTTAACCCAAGACTCAACCAACGGAAAATACCCCAAAGGATACCTTATCCACAAGGTAACCCAAGGAAGTTGCACCAACCACTAACGTATTATCCAAGTGGAACTCCACCACAGCCCATTGGATAGCATCAACAGTGGCAATACCCATAGTCATGGGGGATTCCATCGCCGAAACATCATTATCCTTACCGGTAACCTAACCCTTATGGATATTATGTGTAGCAGCCGATTTCTCCAAGTGACTCTATGAGTCAAAAAACCTCCAATCGTCACTACCAAGTTCAGGAGTACTTTAGAAGGATTCCTTCTCCTCTGGGAGATACTCCATATCCACACCATTCTCCAAATCCATTCGCACCTCTTCCACCAGTAGTAGTTCCCATAACACCTCCTGCTCCAACAATGCAAGGGGAACTTCCTCCTCAACCGCAGCAATGTCACGCTGCGAGAGCTGTAAATATCCAAGTTGCTGCTGGTTCTGACAATTGTAAAAAGAGAATATCCTTCTTCAGATCCAAAAGCCCAGAAAAACTCTCGCAACAACAAGCGGTTGGGCTCATGTACACTTCTCCACCATCTAACACTTTGGAGCACCCTTGCATCCAAAATCAGAGCTTAACACATACGGTTATGTTAACACATACCGTAACCAACTGGATTAAGGTAGGCCACCTTCCCAGGAAACTAACTGACCCTGGGAGTCCCTTAATCTATTTACAAATCACCAGAAATTAACCACATAGGGCTCTTCTTGACTTAGGTTCCAAAGTCAACTTAATTTCACAAGAGATGTATCATGGTTGGAACCTGCCCTAACTTAAGAAGAGAAACATTCAACTAGAGCTGGTAGACTAGTCCATCACCATTCCCTTGGGATTGGTGGAGGACATCATTAGCACTATGTGCAGTTGTTCTTACCCAGCTGATTTTCTGGTGATTGAAGTTAACAACAACGAAGGGGACTTCCCAATTATAATGGGAAGGGCATGGCTAAGTACAGTAGACGCATTCCTTAGGATCCATGATCTTTCCTTGGAAATCTCTAAGATAAACATTTGTGGAAAGATCGAGAAGAGGAAAGTTCCATGCATCACATATAGTGATTCATCGGGTGATGACATGGAAAAAAGGCCTCCATGCAGCAAGTGTGCCCTTGAAACTTTGCAACAAAGATGCCTTTATGTAGCAACCACACAACCAGTAGTAGACATCTTGTAGTTGACAGCTACTTGAAGGAGCAACCAAATATGCATGAAACGAATTGAGGAAACCCATGCCCATAACGAAATCATATATACATTGGAATATGAGCGTCACCAACTTCCACCCCTTAATCTAAGATCATCAATTGGGAGAAGTTGGGCACTTCTTAGAAATTCAAACAAGCACTCGTTATTTCAGATCTCTCCCTTACAACTCAGTCATGGGGGAGATGGCCACTTATGCTAATCATATGGGGCCCTCAGTTATTTTTAGTTTTTTTTTACACATTTTTGTATAACACATTTTTGTTTTACATGTTTTTGTTTTACAATTTCTTTAACTGTTCTTGTTTTTATTTTTCAACATTGTTATACTTTTCTATTTTTTGTGTGTTTGTGTGTGTGTGTATCCACCCTGTAAGTTTGTCACCCAATAAGTGTTCAAAATGATGGTATGAACTATTTTCATATTGATTGCTAATGTTTGGTTTTTACCTTTAAGTCATAATGTTGATACTAAGATATGTTTCTTTTAATATGGCAGGCAATGAGACCACTTCATCCATCCATCGACTAGTTTCTATGGTCTCTCTCGGCTTGGAAATGTACAGTCCCCTTCTAATAAGAACTTGAATGAATTGGTGATTGGGTATTTCTCAAAATAAGGAAGGACTCAAGGATTGCAAAGGATGTAATTTCAAGGGAACTTGATGCTTTTGTGTTGGTCATTCTCTTGGGTGCTTGGATGTTTTTCTTCTTCTTGAGTTTTCTTACTGTTCTGATGTTACCCAACTATCGGAAGCTGAGACAATAAAAATAAAAAAGTCTTTGCATGGTGTGGTTCTCACGCATAAAAATACAAAACACAGAAAAAAAGAAGAAAGAGTGAGAATTCAAAGCACACCCCTTAGACGAAATAAATTTGGGCTACAAGCATTGGTTATAGAACCAAAAGTGTTCCCTCTAACTAAGGCCCTTCTCACTTCCCATTGTCTCCTTTGTTTCGTCGGAAAGATGGTGGCTCTTTGAAGGATGCATTCTTGTTACTTCAAGTAAATGGTTTGGCCAAATGCATTGATGTGAAGTCACTGGATGTGGTTGGCTTGAGGCCAAAGTTGGAATGGGATTTTCTAAGTCACATTAATCATGAAACATACAAGGGGCTGTACACCACCTTGTTCTTGGGATTCCATTCCATCTTCTTCTCTCCATCCTTCTCTCCATTGTTCACCTCATTGCCAGTTGTATCATTAGTGTATATATTTTGGTTGATGCATTGTTTTCCTTTTAGTAAATTCTTGCGGTTAAGACTTTAACTCTTATTCCAGATAACATTTCCAGAGCCTACGGACTCTTTGAATGTGAGTTTGTCAGGGCATTAAGGGCATGAGCCTGCTTTGGGGAGGATCAACTGATATTCCTATTTGGAGCATTAGTTAAATTCTTTCCCTTAACATTTTGCAATTAATTTTATTTTGTTTATTACCATCTTGACATCCATTTCACTAATTTTTTTAGTTGTCCCTTTTTATCTATCTTTCTTATTCCTTTTCTTTCTCCATTCTAACACTACTGGAGGTTCACAATTAGTCATGGGGGTACGGGGCCTGATTTTTTCGATTTTCTCCTAGCCCCGAAATTTTTGATTTCCTTCCTAATCCCTACACCTTCGGTAGTCCTCATTAATATATCCCTAGATCCATATTAGCCATACCACAACCTAGCCAATGAACATACACCGAAGCAAGGTATTAATTACATAATGATTCATTTACCCTTGCTAATATATGATTGTGTTGTGTGTGTAGATGGCGATCATACAACAATGGATTAGATCTAGAGAAAACACTTGGAATGGAACTGTGCTGGAAGCAGCTATGCAAGGAGCAAGATCGATGAAGCACTTACTGATGGATAATAGAAGGTGCAATCTTGGCGTTAGTAGTAGCAACACTTCTTTCTCTCTCTCTTTCTCAGCTGATAAATGAGGCCTAATGTCATTATAATAAGGTGTTCACCCTTGTTGTCATGAACACTAGTTTTATCAAGTCTTGTAATGATGATCCATTCACATGTCATCCCATTAGTTCCATTCCCCTCAATAATTCCATACCTTCCCGATATTATTGTAAGGAACTCGAGGATGAGTTTTCATTCAGTCATGGAGGTATGATGAGACGTGATTCGCATGAGCCACGATATCGCATCCCATGCAATATCGCATACACGATATTGCATCATCCCCTGCAATGTCACATACGAGATATCGCGGTCCGTTGCCAAATCTATAAATAAGAGGCAGCACTCCCCTTATTTCCCATCCTAGTTTAGAAGTAGAGAAACTCTGGCAGTTTGATCACTCCAGAGATAGAATATTTTCCATGTGCCTGTAGTAGGAGTCCCAAAGTGAACGGACCTTTATTCGAGCAACATTGTACCTGAACACAAGTTGTGTATGGAAATAAAGACGAGCTTTCTGGATAAACCTTGTAGTGCATGGAATAGGATTTTATTTATTATTTCTCTCTCACTCTTAAACTCCTAGAATGCGGTATGAGTATGACTTGATTACGAGCATCTAAGGATGTGTACGGATAGTCAAGGAATCGGCTGCTCATCGCATGCGGTATGAGTACGACTTGATTACGAGCATCTCATGTGACTACTTGGTAACCCAATGGTGTATTCAGGATTTGTGCTTGGTAATCCCAATGGTAGTCCTAGATGTGTACAGTTAGTCAAGGAATCGGCTGCTCATCACACTTAGGCTAGATAGATTCTTTTAACCCTTTCCTGCTAGTTAGGTGCCTTAGTACGACCACTTCGAGCACGTGCATTACGTGTGGTGATCCTAGTAACGATTAGCATTTGGTAGCCATAGTTGCATTGGTTCAAGGTGTGTACAATAAGTGGGAATGAATGCTGACGCCAGTTAATTTAGACTTAGTTCATTAGTTAGAGTTAGTACTTAGTTTCTCAACCCTTCACCCTTTAGCATAGAAGACATAAAACATAAAAGACTATAAAAATCATATACCTTGGACTTACTTAACCATACACCATGACAACTACAAGTAAGTCTGGGAAAACCAAAAATGATTAACCCCAAGTGTTCCATGGGGCGTGTAGGCATTTAGTCTATGGAGTTCAACCGGATCACACGTGCTATGCTTGTTTCGCATGGTTGAGTGTAGGGGTACCTCGCCACTCATCACCTTGCATGAAAAGTCTCATAAAAATTTGTAATAGCAAATGAATGACATTTTCAAAAACTCTTCTTCATTAGTAAAGGATATCAATGTTTCTACTATAGTATAAGAACTAACATACATTAATATAATCTTGTATTAATATGTACCTCTATAAAATTTACTACATGATGCTAGTTATGTTGCATATGAAATTTGGGACATGGTATCAATATAAAGGATCATATTAATGTATGTATCATATGATAATAATGCAAATATTATTAGTTATTTTATTATTGGTTTTGTGGTAAATTTTAGTTGAGGTACTTTTGGAAAAGTCTTGGAACCCAAAATAAGTGAAATATAGATACACCCTAGGATATATAGTCCAATTAAAACTATATATAACTCATAATTACCAACTAGAATCAAACCCATAATCTAAAGCTTCCAAATCAAGTTTCTTACCTCTAGGTTAACACCTCATTATTTACTTGAGGTACTTTTGACATAGAAAACTTATTATTTATAATTTTTTCAATAAGATAATGAGAAGTGCATACACTCCTTTAAGCTATATGTAACATCCTATTAAACAAGCTTAGGCTTAAAAGGTATGCTTAGATAAAAACTAAAATATGTAGAAAATGAAATGTTTCTTAATAAATAGTGAATGACTATGAAGAAAATAAAGCAGACAACATAGTAGGAATCTATAAAATAATAGATGCATTGGAGTAACAAAAATGCAACAAAAGATAAAACATTGGAGAAACTAGTTTCAATAGCCCCTTGAATTCAAAACCTAACTTGTTGACTAATAAAAATAAGTTGAATCCTATTTTCCAAGCCTAAATTACAATACATTGCTAAAATTATACATCATAAATTAAATACATAAACATTGAAATATGATGTTGAAATTAAATACATAAGCATTGAAATATGATGTTGAAATTACAGATCCACCAAAAAGGCATTGGACTCTAACATTAGATAAACATTACTAAAATTCCAGTAATTGTAACTAATGAAGCATCTTCCTCAAGTTGCATCAATGAAATGCCATTGACATGACCCTATCAATGTGATCTCATCAACACTATGACATTGATGCATGCTTTAATGTGTTGATGTGACCCCATCAATGTAGTGTTTGTCTTTGCCTATAAATATATGCTCACCAGCTGCAATTATAGCATTCCATAGTTAGTATCCTAAAAAAGCTCTTGTATTTTGTTCATTTGATAGTTAGACTATTTTATTAAGTGCCCAAAATAGGAGTGAGAAGTGTACAAATCATTATTCAAACACTAATGTAACTAAGCAACTTGGTGTGACTAGCAATAAAGACAAGCTTTCTTCATAAACCTTGCAGCATTTGGAATTATCTTAATGTTTACATAATGCATTTATTATTTTTCTAATTTACTTTAATGCATTAAATTAATTAATTAATTAATTATTAATTAATAAACATAAGTACAACAATTTTGAGCATACATTAACATTTGGTAATCCAAGTAGCGCTTAATGCTTGGTAACCTAGTAATATTGTAACATGCTTCAAGATGTGTATGGTAAATGGGAATTGATGCTTATGTTAGGATTAATTAGGATATTAGTTAGTTATTAGATTAACCAAGTATTTAATTACTTTATTTTTTGGCATGTAGGCAATATAAATAATAAATATAAAATGATAAAAATCATATGCCTTAGTTACAATTAACCATACACTTGCACTTCACAAGTGAAACTGAGAAGACAACAATCATATTTGTTAGATTCACTTGCTGGACTCAGTGTACTTAGAGAGCTAATTTCTACAAAATTTGATTGGATCACTTACTAAACACTAGTGATTAGTATGGTTGGGCATAGGAACTACTTGCTGCTCATCATTGGTGCTATTGCCACGGACTTTAGTTAGCTATGTGTGTTATCTAGAAGTTAGTAAAAATTATTCAAAGACATTGTAATGATCCTTAATGTCTCAATTATTTAAAAAAATAATAATAGTAAAAGCACATTGTTTTTCTTTCCAATTGAAATGTATTCTTATCATAGGTTTGAATCTCCATCATTATTTGAGCATACATCTAATTAACAAAGGTGTGATGGATCAAAGCTACTAGTGTCCCAACAATGCAAAGTGATCTATACTCATATTGATAAGTATGTGTTAGACTTCATCTTCATCCTACATCAAGATGAATAGCTATAGTGGAGGGACATGGAGGGCAACATTGTGTTGTCATCTAATTAATTAGTTCCTGTGATATTGTTGGAAACTCTCATGAGATTGGGAATCTAGGGGCTCAATGCTAAATACGTTTTGCAAGATCATGACTATCAAGATTACCATCCCATTGAGGCACAACACAAGAAAGATCAATAATAAGAGGTGCATTATGAAGCATTAAAGGAAAAATAGTTCACAAACCCCTTATTCCTGCTAGGTTAGAAAGAAGGAGAGGATCCATTTTTTGGGGGTTCTCAATTTATAGACTCTCATACCCTTATCTTTGATGAGGGAACCCTTAACCAAAACTTATAGTCCATTCTAAACAATCCTAGTTTGTGAAAGAATAGCTTCCATAACCATGGGGATCCAAAGGTGGGAGTCAAGGTAGGAATGTGGACAAGCATAACAAATATGACAAGCATGATGATCATGGCCATGACTAAAGAAGAGGGGGTAGGAGATACCATGCTAGTGTTGGCAATCCTCCCTCTTCACCTTCAACATCCTCATCTTCTTTCCCCTCTAGCTCTGATCGAAGCTGTAGAGGACATGACCATGATGGAGGTGACCAAGGAGATAGAGATGATCATAAGGCTCACTAAACTAGTAAAAACTAGAGGTGTGGGTAACCAAAGGGGGTCTACCATCATTAAAGAAGGGATAGTAGAGAGAATCATAGGCATCATAGCCATCATAAGAGCTATGACTATGATGAGGATTTTCTTGTAACAAGAAATATGCTAAATATTGTAGAGGCCATGATAATTCCAACAAGACATGTGAAAGATAATAGAATTAAAAGGTTTCATATGAACAATATCCCCAAGTTTGAATGGGGATACAACTTAGATCCACAAAACTATCTTTAAGTCTTTCACAATGTTTGTGCCTTGCAGAACATTGAGAAAAAATGGTAAAAGCTAAAGCTATTCCCAAGGATACTCATTAAGGAGGTTGAAAGCTTGTATTGGTCTTTAAAATTGGAATTAATCAAATGATGCAATATGATGCTTGAACTCTTCAATGACAAGTATTAAACATACTCCCAAGTATCCAATCTAAGGAAGGTGATCCAAGGGTGAAGACAAGGAACACATAAATCCTTGGATGCAGTCATTGGCAGATATTACTCTCTATTACACAAGTGCCTAAGCCATGGATTTTCTCAAAGGAAGTAGCTTTGCCATATCATAAATGGGCTCCGAACATAAATAAGAAGAAATATTGAGATCTATGCCCAAGGGAGACTTTCAAAACTTAGAGCCCATTAGATCCAAAGGCTAATTAAGTACATGGCTAAAGAAGAAGGTGAATTGCACAAAAGGAAATGTATGGAGAAGTACAACTAGGATCTTTTCACTAGAAAAGGGGAAGTCTGGTTCTATGACAACACAGAGGAGGCATCACTTGATGAAGTGGTGCAATGAAAAACCTTGTAGATACAAAAATTTATTTCTAAAATATGGTCCAGGTAAATAAAATATGAGATTATTTAGACAAAAAATTTTAAACTACTCTTAGAATTGTAGAAGGGTCCAAAGAGCAAGGTAGCATTTGTGACTAAAGGAGAATGAAGAAAGCTGCATGTGCCCATAATAGGAGTAAGAGCAAAGCTGCTACCATAGAGGACATTGCAAAATTTGAGACAGATGATGATGGTGGGTGTGAAATTTGCCAATATGAACATCCTAATTAATGTTACCCTATTATGTCACACTTGTAGGAGTCTAGGGTGTGTACACTGAATCCTAGATTAACAAGAAGACAAGAACCTAGGAGGTTGCCTTATCTCTAAGGAAACTATAAGTAGTTCTACCAATAGCATGCCTACTATTTAAGTGGAGCTCCATCCCAAACTCATCATCAGTACCATTAGCAGTAGCACCGACAGTCGTGGGGGATGCCACCATCAAGAATACAATACCCTTACCAAAATCTAGATCCCTATGGATACTATTTTTAGTAGCTAATTTTTCTATGTGACTCTTCTAGTTACACCTTCTTTCAACATCACTACTACCCTCCTAAATACTATAGAGCTCAATCTCTACAAGGGTTGTTAACTTACAGCTAGCTCCTTAGTTGAGTGACTTGAAAAATAAATCCTAAAAAGACCTTTCTTCCAAATCAATAGTGATTCATAGATAATTTATTTGAGATCATTAAACCATTTGTGGAGGTAAAAAAGAAGGATGCTCCATCTATCTACAACAAGAAATGTAAGCATGCATTCCAGCATCTCAAACAGGAGCTTTTGAAAAATTCAATTCTACGAGAACCTGACTAGTTCAAACCTTTCCACATCATGATAGATGCATCAAGTTATGCCTTAGGAGCCATACTCATGTAGTTGGATAACCAGAAATATCCTTACTATATCCACTATGCAAGAAAAAGCATTGTGGGTGCACAATTGAATTACATCATAATAGAGAAAGAATTGATGGTAGTGGTGTTCACCTTAGAGAAATTCCAGCACTATCTCCTTCGGTACAAGGTGTTTATATACATAGATCACACCACAATTTGGTTCTTGATGAACAAATCAATATGAGCCCCCATGTCATATGGTGGTTAGTGATCTTGCAAGAATTCAATCTTACAATGGTAGATCAAAAAGAAATCGAGAACATGATTGTTGATCACTTCTCTCGATTGCGATGGAACAAAAAAGAGAAGGAGAGCCCACTATTAGATCATTTTTTTCATGAACTCCTCTTTGTCAAAGCCATAACTGAACAAATTCCTAATGAATCTAATTGGTATGATCACATTCTCATCTATGTTCTCACCTAGGAGATGCCATAACAATGGAATCACAGGAAGAAATAATACTTTTTTCACCAAGAAAAACACTTCATGGAAACTAATGGACACCTTTACAAGGTGTGTGTCAATGGCTTGGCTTGTTGATGTGTTCCTAATGTTGACCAATTACATGTTCTCTAAGATGCTCACAAGGGCCCTTGTGAGGGCCACTATGCTGGGAGATGCACAACCATTAAGATCCTCATGGTAGGGTATTATTGGCCAACATCTTTTAGGGATGCTTACCACTTCATCTGCTCCTATGAATGCTACCAACGTGATGGTGGAATGATTGTTCATATGGAGGAATTTTTTCATTGGATCCAACCACTAGAACCATTTGACATTTGAGGCATTGACTTCATGTGTTCCATCACATCCATGTAGAACGGAAAGGTGCATATCATAGTCATTGTTAACTATTGTATGAAATGGGTAGAAGATATAGTCATAACCAATTGCACATCTTCTATGGCTACTTAGTTTTTACAACAATATTCTATAAATAGGTTTGGGGTGTCATGTCCACTTATTTTTGATAATGGTACTCATTTTACAAGCACTACCTTTCAAAAACTCATGCAACATTTGGGGGTTCAACTTAAATTAACAACACCCTACCACCCCCAAGCCAATAGTCAGGTAGAGGTTATAAATAGGGAAATCACAAAGATAACTATTATTAAATGGGAGGGATTAGAGCATGAAACTCAACGATGTCCTTTGGGACTACTACTTCATTGGAAAATTTCCTATTTGCTACTCACCCTATGAGCTCAGGTATGGAAAGTTACTAATACTTCAAATTCAACTAGAGCTCCATACACTATCAATGTCTTGTGATCTTGACCTTGATCTAAGTCTAGCATAAAAAGAAAGATTACTGAACCTCAACTTGCTAAACGAGATTCGATTGGTAGCCCTATCATCCAACAAAATGCATAAGGCATTCAACAAGCAATGACATAACCTTAGAATAAGGAAAGTCAAATTTCAATTGGGAAATAGGGTCCTCTACTAGAATCCCACATAATTACCACAAAGTACGAAGTTCCAAATGTTTTGGAAAGGTCCTTATGTTATCTATGAAACCTTACCTTCTAGGGCCACATTAATATACAAACCTAAAAGCCCGAACAAGAAACTACTAGTCAACAGGCAATAAATAAAACCTTTCCATGAGCCTAAGTAAGCTAGTGACCAAAACACCTTAATAGAAGGACACACATGCTCAATTTCTTAGACCTCCTCCTTCCAACTTAGTTGTGGGAGAGATGGCCATCTAAGCTAGTCCGTTAAAGTAACTCATTAGTTCTTATACTTTTTTATTTTATACCACTTTTTGTTTTACATTGTCTTTAGAACATATTTCTCTCTCTTAAATATTTTAAAATTTCTTCTATATTTTACTTTAATTGGTTTGGGTTTTTCTAATGTTTTGTTTTATTCTCTTTATTGTCACCAGGACTAAGTGCAATTGTACTTGTTGATTAATAATGGTTTATGCTATAATGTTATTTGATTGCTAATGTTTGGATTCTATCTTTGAATTTTGGTATTGATAACTAAGACATGGTTTCTTTTTCATGATAATAGGCAATGAGTCTACATCATCCACCCATCCACAAAACTCTATGATATTCCCTTGTTTTGGAAATATGTGGTCCCTTCTTAAACAAAACTTATAAGGAACTTGTGACCTTGGTAGTTTCCAAACTTGGGAAGGATTAAATGGATAGATAAGGGTATGACTTCAAGGAAGTTTGATGCTCTCTTTCCTTCCTTATCCTCTTGGATGCATGAACGTTCTCATGGATTTCTTGCCATTCCATTGTCAACCAATAATAGGAAGCTCAAAGTCTTTGCATGGTGTGATTCCCATCAAAAATAAAAAATAGAAAAAAAAAAAAAAGAAACAATGATGGAAATTAAAAGCACAACCCTTAGACAAAGTAATGGGCTACAAAAAATAGTTATTGGACTAGAAAGACATGTTACCCATGCCTAAAGGTCCCCTCTAAGTAAGGCCCATCCCACTTCCTGCTTCATTTTTCTTCTCTTTTAGGAATGGTGATTGCTTTGTGGGAATGCTCTTGTATCTTGAGGAGGTGGGTTAGTCTTGGAGTGTCAATGCAAAGTCACTGAAAGTGGTTAATTTTAATTCAAACTAAGGATGGATGTTATCAGGTCATGTTAACCATGAATCCACAAGGAACTTCATGTGACCATGATACAAGACTCCATTCCACTCTCTAACTTATCCATCTATGCTTCCCATCACTCATATCATTGTTGGTTTTTCATGTTTTTTTCAATGTCTTAGTTGGATGTTTTAAAATTCTTAGGTAGATTCTTATAGGATTTAGTCCTTAACTTTCCACAACCATTAATCACCCATGAGGTCCACAAACTCCTTGGTTTGAGGGCATGCAAGGGCATTAAAGGCATGAGCCTACTATGGGAAGGACCCACTTGCATACTCTTTGGTTAGGCTAGTTAAGTTCTTTATCCTTAGACATTTTCACATTCGAATCATTTATTCTCCACATTGATTACATCTAGTTTTGCACTTCTTTTTAATTTTCTCCAATCATTCTTCCAATAAAACTCCTTTTTTACGAATTATTTAGCTCTCTTCAAGTATTTCTTTATGATGATGGTCTTTTTGGATCTCTATGACGTTATGTAAAAACTCTTTGTTTTTGCTCAAATTTTCAAAGTACAAAAAAATTGTCTTTTAGCCACGTTAGTGGGATCCCATCAATGTAGCCCCTCATGTCAATGCAACCTTGTATATGAGATCCCACTGACATAGCCATAAAACCCTATAAATACCATGCAACATTTTGAAAAATTTTTCCATTTGCATCAAATGTAAGAGGAGTTTTTGTAGTTTTTAGAGCCTAGAACCCTCTAGAGTCCATAACTAATTAACCTCATTCTTTATTCCTGTAGCTACCAGAGGTGAAACTCTATGTTGTGGAGGCCACAAACCTTAGGTTTTTGATGAAAAATTTTAAAACATTTTTCTAACTCCCATAAGGTTTAACCAATAAAATAATATTGAAATTACTAATTTATGAGAGTTAAACCTTCCCAATGAGCTCTGTTAGATAGTAAAATAAAATAAAATAATAAAATAATATTAAAATGATTAGTCTGCCCTGATCACAACTTAGCCAAGTGTAACTAATCTAAGAGATAAGGTATCTAAATGTTCTAAGTTACACATTAAATGCTAATCCTTGGTCATGTTGTGATTACAAATTGCACCTAGACCTAAGTGACCATGGGAAGGAGAATCATTTGAACCAAGGGATAAGTGACCTAGAACTAGAAGGGACCAACTGAAGCAAGTCTAGGAGCAAGTAGCTAAGATGCATGTAACGGTACATCTTCGTGAGGATCCTAAAGTGGAATTTGTTTGTCAGATTTCTAAAGTTGAAATAGAGTAGTCCCATCAAGATGAGACATCTAGAACTTACCAAACCTTGAGGTCACTCTAATAGAGGGTTTCTTAAGGAAAATTAGGTCCAGGAAGAATCAAAATATAGTTCTTCCTAAAGTAAACTTTGTATTTTTCCTAGACTTTATCCTAGAAGATGTCAAAGGTCAACTCTAGACTTCCCCCATATGGCCCATTCTCAGTTATAGTGGAGAATGGTACATGGGAGAAACATACCTAATCTGGAATAATAAGTAGGGTGATGCCATGTTGAAAATTAGGGACATTTCTAAGGCCCTTGGGTTGCTAGAAACTAAGACAACCTTGGCAAGGAATTCAACATAGGTAAACCCAAAGGTCAAAAAGAAGTGAATTCGATGGTGTGATGGTGTTGACCATAAGAAGTTTGGTATACTCACAATGGCAGAGCATGCATGCTTCAAAATGGAAGCCTACCACCTCAATCCAATGATGAGGCCCAACAAGACGATAGCCTTCTCTACCTATGCATGTGTCACTTTGAGTAGGAAATTTTCAGCCAACCTTTATCAACTGATCTATCTTGAGATGGAGAAGGATTTTAAAGAAAATAAATAATGGAGGAAGGCACTCCCCTTCCCATGTCTCATCAAGAATTATGCAGAAGGGGAGGAATAGTCCACTATTCCAATGATACCATCAGACATGATCCTTCTACCTCTTGGGTAGAAATGATAAAAAAGAAAGTGCCAACCAAGGTGAAAAAAGAGAAGCAGCCACCACCACCATACACTAATGAACAAACAATGTCAAAGTCTCATGCAACCATTGAGTTCATGCATGAACTTCATGAGAAACTCTTGCAATAGTAGTAGTTAGGACTCAGTTGTGGTGAACCCTCTATCTACAAACTAGCATTGAGTCATCTCAATGAGGTGGCAAGATCAATTAGTAGGATGGAGGATTTGGTATCAATGTTTTATACTCAAAGAATTCAAGTTCCTATAAGATCAAATCCTAGTGCCTGAGAGGTAATAGTGTCCCTATCTCAACAACAAGAATTTCTAGAAATCTTTGGGAATGTTGCTACCTTTTTGAAGCACTTGGAGAAGGGCAAGGAGGCAATTATTCTAGTGATGAAATACAAAGGGCATGAAATGGCAAAAGAGGTGGTAGCTAACAAAGTGGCTAATGCACTTAATGCCCCTACACCATCTATACTAGAGATTGCCATAGTTAGAGACATGTAGGTGTTTGTTGAAGCCAAAAATGAAAGATTCAGTGTAGCCCAACAAAAAGAGTTGCTAGACCAACTAGTAGGAACCAAGCAACCAATTTTGGATGTATTTGATATCTTAGAAATAATTTTAGCAAACTAGTTAAAGCTACTTGAGTAAGGAAAAGGTCCTCATTGCTAATACCCAGCTTTAAATAGCCTAAGCTAAGATTCAATGCTTGGCTATGGAAGTTTTGAAACTTAGAGCCTGCCTCACTGATCCCACCATACTCAGCCAAAAAATAGCACAAGATGAAGCTTTCCAATAGCTTTAGGCAAACCTTAAAGAGGCTGAGTGCACAAAGGATTCAATGGTCATTGATCAACTCTAAGTAGATGTCATTTCATACAACATTCAAAAGGACTTGTCAAAGGTTCACTAAGAGAACATTAGGCTAACCCACAAGAATCATCGCCTGTGAAATGTCAAGATGCCAAAAGATCAAATGGTAGAATCCATTCAAAAATAGTAGGAGTAGCTTGCTAGGGTAAACACTGAATTAAGGAGGTTGGTTGTAGAGAATGAAAATCTCTTAATGGAGAAGGTGCATGCCCTTCACTAGAAGTCTACCATTAAAATTGTTGTCTAGAAAAATGAGGTCCTCAAATGTGAAATGGTCAAGAACCATTACAAGGAACAAGTTGTATTACAAAAGGAAGTCAATAAGAAACACTTCCAACTAGCAAAGGTGAAGGTGAATGAGACCCTCCAGTAGCCCCAAGAAGGAGGTGATGTTTGGCAGCCCATCTTTGATGGAATGAATGAATACAACAAAGCTTAAATCTGCCTTAAGGAGTTGTAGATCAAGGACATGATGGAGTACATGGAGCTTTCCAAACACCATTACTCAAACATGGCAATGTTGACTAACAAAAAGTTATGGTTAGAATTGGAGAACTAACTGGCTAGCTCGTACCTTTTATATAAGGCAGAATTCAAGGACCTTAAAGAGACTAAGTAACATCTTGAAACAACAAATGCAAAACTCAAGGTTCTCAAGGTGAAGTTCACTAATCAAAGATCAATAGTAGAGAACTTGGCCAAAAGAATGAATGACTACCAAGAGTTGTGGAATGCACTCATGGTGTTCAACATCAAATGTAAACAATTCGCTACCCAGTTTATCAATGTTAAGGAGTTTTTCCTTACAATGCCCTCTCCTTGGGATGTTCCCATACTAGCCAACATTGGCAATGTTGCATGGACTATGTATGCTCTTAGGAGTAAGGAGAAGAAGATGAAAGCATTATTAGATGATTTTTTTCTTCTACCAAAAGTTGTAGCTACAACCAGAAAGCCAAAACCATAGCCTCAATCACAATAGCTATGTGCACTAAAGGTAAGAGAAGATACTTAAGAACCTTAGGAACCTCCACCACCTAGGACCATCTAATCTTCTTCCTTTTCTTCAAGCTATCAGAGGAATTGTACTATCAATTCTTGTCATGGTGTTTAATTTTTTTTTCATGAACACCAATCTTTGTAATAATTGTAAATCTATACACTTGGGCACTTAGTGTTTGTTTGTGTTAGTTTGTGTATCTATAGTTGATCAATAATTCCATACCTTCCCAAAATTTTGTAAAACAACTTGTTTCTTCTTTTTCTCACTTAAGGACAAGTTTTCATTCAATCATGGGGGTATGATGAAGCATCTTCCTTAGGTTGCATTGATGGGATGTTGTAGATGCAATCCCATTAATGGGGTCATGTTAATGTATGGTTTGATGCATTAATGTGTTTATGTTGACACAGTGTTTATCTTTGCCTATAAATACATGTTCACTAGCTACATTTATGGCATTCCATAGTTATTATCCTAGCTAAGATATTGCATTTTTTTAATTTGATAGTTAAAATATTTTTTAAGTGCCCACAGTAGGAGTGAGAAGTTTACGAACCTTTATTTGAACACTAATCTACCTAAGCACCTTGATGTGACCAGCAATAAAGACGAGCTTTCTTCATAAACCTTGCAGCATTTGGAATTAGCTTAATGTTTACTTAATGCATTTATTATTTGGAAAATTTACTTTAATGCATTGAATTAATTAATTAATTAGTGAGATATTAATACCATAAGTACAACCATTTCAAACATATGTTAATGTTTGGTAACCAAGTAACATTGTAACATGGTTCAAGATGTGTATGGTAAATGGGGATGAAGGCTTATGTTAGGATTAATTAAGATATTAGTTAGTTATTAGATTAACCAAGCATTTAATTACTTTATTTTTTTGGCACTTAAGAGATTTAAACAATAAATATAAAATGATAATAATCATATGCCTTAGTTACGCTTAACCATACACTTGCACTACACAAGTGAAACTGAAAAGATAATGATCACATCTATTAGATTCTCTTCATAGACCCACTATACTTAGAGAGCTAAAGTCTACAAAATTTGACTAGATTGCATAGTGAACACTAATGATTCATATGGTTCGACATAGGGATTGCTCATTGCTCATTAGTAACTCATTGTCTTGCTACTTAAAAGGTTGCTAATTCAAGTCATACTTGAGACATCAAGGTCAAGCTTGAGAGTTTATGGTAGAGCTTTTGAAGAAAATTTTTTTAAAACAAAAATGACTTGAAGATAGAAAATGCTAATGTATCTCAAACTATAGAGATTATAAAGAATTCTAAAGCTTTCAATTTTGCTTGACTTGATGATTTATATAAATCCCTACCAAATGATATCAATTCATGATATGTATTTCTGCAGAATATTAGATTTGTTTGCCCAAATAAGGGTTATACACTAGTGATTCATGTTATTCTTGAATGCTATAGAATTAATGTTTTTCATGCTCACTATTTTTTTAAATCTTTTTATTTGTTGAATTGGCAAATACTAAAATGGTTGAGAAATTAGATCTTAAAGTTTTTATGAAACATGTAATACCTTTATTGCTTGGGAATGAAAAGTGAATTTTAATTCATATTCTTCTAATTATTCTAAAATTCATTACTGAATTGAGATGGAAAATCTTACTCTTATTCTTCAAAGTGTTAAAAGTAAAATTATTGACAAAATTAGCACAATCATCAAGATAAAGTTAAAAACATTACTAGATGTTGTGTAGCACATACATTATTTTGTAGAGATTGATTTATGAAAAATAAAATAGAATTAAAACTCAAGGTTGGTAATCATTATTTTTTCCAAAAAAATTACATGTTATAATTTACAAGGATGTTGTAGCTATTGTCATGATGAAGGCCATGCTATCAAAATATGTTCTATTCTCAATAAAACGTGGTTTTTAAGAAAAAGAAATAATAATTTTCAAAAAAGAATAATAATGGTAATTTTCGATAGACAAAAATAAAATATTCTTCAATAAGTTATGAATCTTTTACTAATCCTTTTAATTCTAATGGTGCTAGTAAAATCTTAATATCTAAAGAGAATTTCTTTTTAGAGGAAAAGAAATTTTCAACAAGGACTAGTAATTGAAATACTAATACAAATGAATTTCACTTAGTGTAACATAGAAAGAAAAAGCTTGCAACTACTACTTTCAATTTAAAATTCCCAATGGTATCTCATTCTCTTTCTACTTTTATTATAATTTCAATTTTTTATTAGGTAATTATTTTTTATTTATTATAACATAGATTATGAGATAAATACTAAGCTTGAAAAATGAGAAAAGGGAAGTTCCTTTTCCACATCACAATGTTTAGTTTTATTATGGAATGTTTAAGGTCTTTTTCATAGATCCCAAGCAAAGATTACTAAGGAGCATCTTTTAAACCAACATTTATCTCCAAATTTTCCTTTTCTATAAGAATTAATATTTGAGATCATGATATTAGTTTTGTTGGTAAATGCATTTTAAAAGATTACATCATTGTTTTCTTTTTTGTTGGTCATGAAGTTAATAAAGTTAATAAAGAAGGTATTCCTATTCTTGTTAATAAAAATTAGATTGGAAAAGTTTTGAATTTTGGTTTTGACAATCTTAAAAAAGTTATTTGGATTATTTATCATAGTAAAAAGGATGAATTTAGTCTCTATAATATTTATGCTCTTAATAATTAAAGATCAATGAGAAGTTTAAAAATATTTTCTATCTCTATTTAATATTCTTTGGATTATTGGAGGTGATTTTAATATGGTCAAAAGTTATTTAGATAATCTTTGTGATCTTCCTTCTAATATGTCTTCTCAACAAAAAGAATATTGGTATAATTTCAAAGAAAATTATTTTATTTTTGATGTTGGCTTTTTATTCTCATCTTATTGCAATGAAAAGCGTTATACTTGGTGTAATTATCAACAAGGAAATGATAGAATTTATGATTGAGTTAATACATTTTACATCTATAATGTTTCCTTTTAGAAGCCTAAAAGGAAAGTAGAAGGGCATATAGATGCTACTTTGTCAAATCATTTTCCTATTAGCATGAGCCTTTTTGTATGAATGCTAATATGTTCATAGGACCTAATGAGAAGAATATTGATGAGAGCTATTACTCTAGTGGTTTATTCTAATTATTAGAGTGGCAGTTTCTCTAAAATTAGAGTGCTAGTTTTTCTAGTTATTAGAGTAGTTGCTCCCAAGCCTATAAATATAGTGCCCAGCCACACAATTTACAGAGGAAGTCTTGGAAGGAAGTCTTGGGAGAAAGTCTTGGGAGGAAGTCTTTCAAGGGAAGTCTTTTAAAAGTCTTTTAGGAGTCAAGTAGTGAAACTTTTGTAGTTAGAGTATTTTCCAAGTGCTCGCAGTAGGAGGTCTAAGTGTGGATGGATATTTATTTGAGCATTGTGTACCTGAGCACACCTTGTGTACGGAAATAAAGACAAGCTCTTGGATTCATCCTTGCAGCAATTGAGATTTGTTTTCTTACTCATTTTCTTTATTTTATTTTCTTCTACATTTATTTTATTTTATTTTATGGACTTTACATTTTTGTTATTAGCACACATAGTACGATCACTTTGAGCATGCGTGTGACACTTGGTAACCCAATAACGATTAGTGTTTGGTAATCCCAGTAGTGTTGTGCTGGTTCAGGACGTGTATGGCAAGTGAGAATGGATACTAGTGTTAGGATTAGTTTAAAGCCTAGTTAATCAGTAGTTAAGTTAAATTAGTCACTTAGTTATCTCTCTCTCTCCTCCCTTATTAGAAGCAGGACATAAAAACATACAAGCTATAAAAATCATATGCCTCAAGCTTACTTAACCATACAATCATGACATACACATAAGCTTGGGAAGAAAATGATCAACCAACCCATCCATGTTCCAAAAAAGCACATAGGCACTTAGTCCTTGACATTCAACCGAATCATGCGTGAAACACTCATATTAGTATGGTTGAGCGTAGGGGTACCTCACCACTCATCATTGGTGTCGTTGCTAGGGACTTAGTTGTTTGTGTACTAACTAGAACATAGGAAATCATTCACATCGTTGGAATGAACCCTTAGGGTTGATTGAGGAAATAATAAACAAGAGTACATTGCAAACTAAATAGACAAATATGTCTCCTTCTTCATACGAAAGCACCTCACCGCCTATGTTTGAAACAAGAAACAATCGGTGGCGTAATATACATGACATTGATCTGCCAGTCCCTCAACAAGTTCAAGTGGTATATACTCATCCTAATGAGTATATAACAAAATTTACATTTATCCTCCACCAAGATGAACAACTACGTTGGTGAGATTTAGATGGTAACATAGTGTTACCTCCCAATCATTCAGTCCCAAGCATGCTTCTTCATGCTCTCACATGAATTAGCATGCTACACTTACACGCAAAATACATTGTGCAAGACCATGACTCAAGAGAATACCATTCCACAAAGGTACAACATCAAAGGAACTTGCAACAAGAGACACATCATAAGTCTTTGAAGGGTAAATGGTCCTAGGATGCCCACATGTCTTAAGAGAAAATGAGGGTGGTGAACCTACCTTACGTAATCATCCACATAATGATGTTCCTTCCCTTGACTTTGGCTAATGGGTTTTGTATCAAGAAATTCATTCCATTATTCATAACCTAGGTCCTAATACCCATAGGCACAAAGGATCCAAGAAAAAGACACAAACTCATGATAAAGGTAGACATTCTGATTGCAATCACAATCGAGGCCAAGACCGTAAAAGAGAAGGTAGCAATCATCCACATGGTGATGGTTCTCCTTATTCTTCACCTTCATCATCTCCTTCACCCTCTCCTTCAATATCTAGATGCAATCATAAAGAAAAAGATCATGGTGATAAAGGTAGGCAAAGTGGAAGTCATAGACGAAAAAACCAGGAAAGGGGATGAGGGTAGTCTAGAGAGTCACGACATTGAAGAAGGGAGAGTAGGAAACAACATAGGCATCATAGACACCATGGATGAGATGATCACAATGAATCCCTACTCACTACTCCAAGTATGTTGGATATAACTAAGGCTATTAGAATTCCAACAAGGCACTAAAAAGATAGTAGGATCAAGAGATTAGATATGAACAATATCCCATGATTTGAAGGGGGATACAATGCTGATTCTCAAAATCACTTACAAGCATTCCATGATGCATGTGCCTTACAAAATAGAGAAAAAAATGGAAATAACTTAAGTTGTTTCCATGGACACTAGTTAAAGAAGTGGAAAGCTAGTACCGGTCTTTAGAACCAGAATCCATTCGTAGGTGGAGTGTCTAACTTGCGAAGGAAAACCCAAGGCTGGAAACTAGGAGGGCATGAACCCTTGGATACTACCATGGGCCAATATTATGCATTGTTACATCGTTGTCCTAGCCATGGTTATTCACAAAGGGATCAACTGTGTCATCTCGTGGATGGGCTTAGGCATGAAATGAGAAGAACCCTTGGGACTTATGCCCAAGGGAGAATATCCAAGCTTAGGTCCCATCAAATTCAATGACTATTGGAGCAAGTTGTTAAGAAAGAAGGTGAGCTATAGAAGAGAGAAAGTGTAGAAGAGTATAACCAAGATCCTTCCATCTGGAAGAGGGGAGTAAGATTTTGTGAGGATGAAGAAGAGTCATCACTCGAAGAGATGGTGAATAGAAAAACTTTGCCTATCTAAAAGATGACATTAGAAGTTTTAGCAAAGGTAGAACAAATATGGGATTCCCTAGAAAATAGATTTTAAATTGTTCTTAAAATAGTAGAGGAGTCTAGAGAGCAAGGTAGTGATCGCAAAAAAAGAAGAAAAAGAGAAGCTGAACATGCACGTAGCAAGGGTAAGGGCAAAGTTGCCACCATTGAAGAGGTTGTGGATTCAGAAATAGAAAATGATAATGGATGCAAGATAGGTTAATATGACCATCTTAAGGAATTTTTCCCTATAATCTCACATCTACAGGAGTCTAGGGTGTATGCACTCAACCCATGATTGAACAAAAGGCAAACACCCAAAAAGATATCTTATCCTCAAGGTAACCCAAGGAAGTTCCACCAACCCTTAACATATTATCCTAGAGGAACTCCACCATAACTAATTAAGTAATATCAATAGTGGTAGCACCCACAATCATGGGGAATGCCACCACCAAGGCAACATTATCCTTACCGGCAACCTGACTCATATGGATATTACGTGCAGCAACCAATCTTCCCACATGACTCTACTAGTCATGTCACTCCTCAACCTCACTACCAAGCCCATGAGTATTATGGAACTCCCTCTTCTAGAGGTGATAATCCACAAGAATATCATCCTTCTTATTCAACTACATCTCTTCCACCAATAGCTCCATTACCACCTACTCCCATGATGCAAGGTGAGATCCCTACCAAGCCACAGCAACGTAACACCATGAAGGCTATTAACTCTCAACCTCCTATTGGTTCCAACAACCACATGAAGAAAAGACCTTTCTTTAGAACTAATAGTCCAACCAAGCCCTTGTAATCACAAGCAGCTAATTCCTTAGATGTCTTAGTATCCATCAAAGCATCGGAGCCCCCTTCAACCCAATCACCACACTTAATGCATATGGTCATGCTAACATATGTTGTCACTGATTAGATCAAAGTTAACCACCTTCCCAGGAAATTATTTGATCCTATAAGTCCTCTGATATACTTACAAATCACTAAAAATGTATCATGCAAGGCTCTTTTGAATTTAGGTTCTGGTGTCAACTTGATTTCTCAAGAAATGTACAAGGCTTGGAACCTATCTTCATTGAAAAAGAGCAACATCCATCTAGAGTTGGTTGACCAGTCCATCACTATTCCATTGGGATTGGTAAAAGACATTATTACCATTGTTTGTGGGTGGTTATACCCAGTTGACTTCCTAGTGATTCAAGTAAACAATGGTAGGGGGACTTTCCAATCATAATGGGAAGAGCATGGCTAAGTACCATCGATGCACACCTAGGAATCTATGATCTTTGCTTAGAAATATTCAAGGAAAATACATTTGGAAAGATTAAGAAGAAGAAAGCTCTATGCATCACATATAGTGACACATGGTATAATTGCATGTAGAGATTATGGTTTATGCGAAGTTTAACATTGCCTCCATGCAATCAGTGTGCACAAGTGATCAACATACAAAGATGCCTATATGCAATAGCCACATAATATGAAGGCACCTAGTGGCTGATAGCTGATCAAGAAAGCAGTTCACTTATATGCATGGAACCAACTGAGGGTTTTACTTGCGCTTACATTGATAGCATAGATGCATTAGAGCAAGTCCACTACCAACTTCCAAGTCTTAACCTTGAAAATGTCAATTGGGGAAATTGTAAATCCTTAAGAAATTTAAGCAAGAGCCCCTCAAGCTAAAACCATTTCCCACTAGTATGAAATACACGTTCCTTAAAAATAGAAAACCAGTCATTATCAATGCTAAGCTTGCTCCTCAATAGAAAGAAGAACTGCTAAAGGTAATTAATAGATGGTCAAAAGCCTTCACTTGGTCATATCCTAAATTAACCAGAATAGATCCTAGGATATGCCAATATAGGATTTACATTAACCCCTCCATGAATCCTCGAAGACAATTGTAGAGGCATTTGAACTGAAAGCTGAAACAAGTAGTCAAGGAAGAAATCAAATAACTTCTCAAGGCTGGGTTCATATACTCCATTACTAATAGTGAATGGGTTAGCCTGTTAGTTATTGTGTCTAAAAAGGGAGGTAAATGGAGGGTGTGCATAGATTTCAAGCTACTGAATATGGCAACATTTGAAGATCAAACACCATTGTAGGGAATCGCTACTATAGTTTTCTAGATGGATATAGTGGATATAATCAAATACAAATAGCCCTAGAAGAACAAGCTAGGACTACATTCACTAGTCCTTGGGGAATATTTGAATACAAACAAGTGTTTTTTGGCTTCTACAATGCCCCTGCAACATTTCAAAAATTAGTTCTAAGCATCTTCCAACAATAGAAAGAAAATGGTGTAGAAGTCTTTATGGACGATTTCTCCACCTATGGAGCAAACTTTGAGCAAGCCTTGGACCGATTTGAGCAAGTGTTAAAAAAATGTGTAGAAACCAATTTGAGGCTCAACTAGTAGAAAAGTCATTTGATGGTGCAAGAGGGCATAGTACTAGGGCACAAAATCTCACACATAGGGATAGAGGTAGACCCCATGAAAATCAAAGTTATCCAAGAAATTACCCATCAACTAGAAATTTTCAAAGATATTTGGTTATTCCTTGAACATACTACCTACTATAGGAGATTTATTAAGAACTTTTCAAAAGTTTTCCTCAACCTTGACCTTGATCTAGCATAGAAACAACAATTAGTAACCCTTAACTTGCTAGATGAAAACTAACTAGCTACCCTGTCATCTAACGAGTTGCACAAGGAATGCAATAAACAACATCATGACCTAAGGATTAGGAAAGTTAAATATGAATTGGAAGATAAGGTTATCTACTAGAATCCCACACATGTGCCACAATGTAATAAATTTAAAACATAGTGGGAAGGACCTTATATTATTTATGCAACTTTTCCTTCAGGCCCCATGACAATATACAAACCTAAGAGCCCAGACAAGAAACTATTGGTCAACGTGCAAAAAACCAAACCTTTTCATGAGCTTAAGATAGCTAGTACACATGCTACCTCTGATGGAAAATCTTGCTCACTATTTTAGATCTCCTCCTTCCAACTTAGTCATGGAGGAGATGGCCACCTATGCTAACCATTCTAGGCCCTTAGTTCTTTTTGAATTTTTGTTTTCCACATTCTTTCAACTTTTCTTATTTTTGTTTTACACCATCATTCATGTTTTTACTATTTCTTTGTTTGCTTGATTTACATTTATTTGTCATCTAATAAGTGCTCATGATGGCGGACTGAATTATATCATATTGATTGCTAATGTCTAATTTTTACCTTTGAATTATGATACTGATATTAAGGTATGGCTCTTTTGGTAAAATAGGAAATGAGTCCATGCCATCCACTCATCCATACAACTCTATGGTCTCCTTTGGCTTGGAACTATATAGTTCCTCTTTTTCTAAGTAAACTTTTAATGGATTGTTGGCTAGGTATTTTTCAAACCAAGAAAAGACTCAAAGGATGAAAAGGGTGTGACTTCAGGGAATTCGATGCATTTTTGCTGACCATTCTCTCGAGTTCTTGGATGCTTTTTCTTAAGATTTTTTCCATTCTAACAGTGTTTAAAAATCAGGAAGCTAAGTGAATAAAAACAAGTCTTTGCATGGTGTGGTTCTCATGCAAAAAAGAAAGAAAAAAAGAGAGTGAGAATTCAAAGCACACCCCTTAGACATAATAAAGAAGTATGGGCTACAAACACTGGTTATGAAACTAGAAAGACATGTTACCCATGCCTGAAGGTTCCCTCTAACTAAGGCCCTTTCTCACTTCCTACTTCTCCATCTCACTCTTCTTGGAATGGTGGTGAGTCTTTATGGAAGCATTCTTATTGTTTCAAGTGGATGGATTGGTCAAGTGTGTTGATGCAAGGTCACTAGATGTGGTTTTTTTGAGTCTGGGTTTGGGATGATTTCTACTTAGTTACATTAACCATAAAATACACAAGGGGCTTTACATAACCTTGTTCTTGGGATTCCATTCCATTATCTCCTCTCCATCTTTCTTCCCATTTTCCACCTCATTTCCAGTTTTATCATTAGTTCGTTCTAGGTTGATGCATTGCTTTTCATTAGTGAAATCTTGTGGGTAATTTTTTAACTCTTGCTTCCAATTGACATTCCTAGAGCTTATGGAATCTTTGGTTTGTGGGTTTGTCAGGGCATAAAAGATATGAGCCTAGTTTGGGGAGGACCCACTGGCATTTCTTTTTGGTGCAATTGTTAACTTCTTTTCCTTAAACATTTTTTGCAATCAATCATTTCTTATTTCATCCCTATCCATGACATCCATTTTATTGGAGTTGTTGTTGATATTTTTTCCCATCTTTCTTGTTCCTCATATTTTTCCATCTTATAGCTATTGGAAGTTCACTCTTAGTCATGGGGGCCTTGGCACAAATTTTTTAATTTTTTTCATTTTACTAACTAGCTAACCCCTACACCTAGGGTAGTTTCCAGTGATAAATCTCTGAACTAGTTTCTACCATAACCACAACTTAGCTAATACGCTTCATATCGAGGCAAGGTATCAACTGCATTGTGGTTTATCTATCCTTGCTCATTTGTGACTATGTTATGTGTGTAGATGGTGATCATACAAATAATGGATTGGGCTTGGAGGAAGCACTTAGGATGGACCAAAACTAGAACATTTATGAAAGGAGAAAGTTCGGTAGTGTTGCTATGGATAAACAATGGAAGGCACAATCTTAGCATTGGTGGCAACACGCTTCATTTTCTCTCTCTCTCTTTCTGTACAAGCTGCCAAATAAAGGCTTGCTTATCATTTACGTATGAGTGTTCACCACAATGGTTATGAACACTAATGTTGTAATATACTTATTGATCCATTCATTGGGCATGTTGAGTCTGTCATCCCATTCCATCATCAGTTGTCAATTAGTCAATAATCCCATACCTTCCCAATATTTTGTAAGGAACTCGAGGACAAGATTTTATTTAGTTGTGGGGGTATGATGAGAGTGGTTACTCTAGTGATTTATTCTAATTATTAGAGTGGTAGTTTCCATAAAATTAGAGTGGTAGTTTCTCTAAAATTAGAGTGGAAGTTTTTTTAATTATTAAAGTAGTTACTCCCAAGCCTATAAATACAGTGCCTAGATGCACAATTTAGAGAGGAAGTCTTGGGAGGAAGTCTTGAGAGGAAGTCTTAGAAGGAATTATTTTAAGGGAAGTCTTTTAGAATTCTTTTAGGAGTCCAATAGCAAAAATTTTGTAGTTATAGTATTTTCCAAGTGCCAGCAGCATGAGGTCTAAGTGTGGACGGATCTTTATCCGAGCATTATGTACCTGAGCACATCTTATGTATAGCAATAAAGATAAGCTCTTGGATTCATCCTTGTAGCACTTGAGATTTTTTTTCTTACTCATTTCCTTTATTTTATTTTCTTCTACATTTACTTTATTTTATGCACTTTACATTTCTGTTATTAGAACACATAGTACGATCACTTCGAGCATGCATGTAACACTTGGTAATCCAGTAACAATTAGTGTTTGTTAATCCTAGTAGTGCTGTGCTGGTTCAGACATGTACAGCAAGTGAGAATGAATACTGGTGTTAGGATTAGTTTAAAGCCTAGTTAATCAGTAGCTAAGTTAAATTAGTCACTTAGTTATCTATCTTTCTCCTCCCTTATTAGCAGCAAGACATAAAAACATAAAAGCTATAAAAATCATATGCCTCAAGCTTGCTTAACCATACAATCATGACATACACATAATCTTGGGAAGACAATGATTAACAAACCCATCCTTGTTCCACAAAGGTGCATAGGCACTTAGTCCTTGGAATTTGACCAGATCATGCATGAAATGCTTGTATTCGTATGGTTGAGCATAGGGGTACCTCACCACTCATCAAATATTTTGAAGTCTTTATAAAATTTAGAAATAAAAAAGCCTACTAGTAATATTGATTAGATTGGCTGGTGGTAACAAACTACTTATAGAGTTAGAAATTATGCTAGATGGTTTGGAAAGTAATTTGTTGTGTAAACTTTGACTTCAAGATCTTGTATAATTTGTAAAGCAAGTGCAAATTATTTTATACCAGAATCCATTTGATTTTGAAAGTTAAACAATCTTGGCTAAATTTCTTTATGTTAAATAATATTAGAATACTTTTGAAGCTAAAAGTACTCTCATTAAAAGTGACATGGGTTTGCTAAAAATTAAAGACAAATCTTACAAGGAGTTCTTAAAATTTCTAAAAGGAAAGGGTCAAGTATCCAAACTAGAATCACTTTATATAGATGATTTCATCTTCAGTATTTTGAGAGTATTAACAATTTTTTAGTGAATTATTTTTCTTTTATTTTTTCTTCTAAAGGTTTCAGTAAGAAATCCTTCTAGGCCTCTAGTATGTATATTTCTCATCTTATAATAGAAGTGCATCAAAGTATTCTAGAAGAAAAAAATTATAGTGGAAGAAATCAAAGAAATGTCCTTCAGTTTAGTAGATGGTAATGCTCTAGGTTTTAATGGTTTTCCTATTAAACTTTTTAAGAAGCATTAGGACATCCTTGAAGATGATCTCTTTCATGTTTTCTAAGAAGCCATTAAAAAGGTTTTTCTTCATAAAAATATTAATAAAGGTGTGATTTTTCTTCTTTCTAATAATGACGATCTTCAACATATTGGTAATTGAAAGCCTATTACTCTTTTGAATAACACTTATAAAATTTTAGCTAAATGCATGGCTTGCCAAATTCAAAAGGTTATTGAAGATATCATCAAACCTAGGAAGATTAGTTTTGTTAAAGGTAGATATATGTTGAATAATGTTATCAAAAATTGGGAGGGAATGCAATGGGCTTCTAATACTAACCAAAATATTTACTTTATTAAGTTAGATTATGTTGACTCTTATGATAGGATTAAATGTAATTTCATTATTTTTCATCTCTATAAATATTGGTTTGGTAATTATTTTATTCAACTTATTTGTACCTTGCTCACTGATGCTAATGCTTAAGTTGCTAATAATTTTGAATTAAGTTCCTCTTTTCTCTTCAATGGTCAGTTCATTAAGGTTGCCCTCTAGCTTCCTAGATTTTTATTATTGTTGTAGATTCTCTTTCAAATAATTTACATTATGATCTAAAAGGGAAATTCAATTGATGATCAAGGTATGCAATTACTTAACATACACTTTGTATATGATTCTTTTTTATGATTAATAATTCTATACAACATATTAATACTCTTTTAGCTCAAGTGAAGGATTAATGCATGCTATCTGGCTTTTAAATCAATTGGAAATTTTTTTTATTTATTGTAATGGCATTATTGATGAGTGGGTTGCTCTCAATCCTTGAAAAATATTGAAAAAAAGATGCTATTTTCAATATTTTAGGAATATCCTTTTCTTTTAAGCCTAATTTTAATATTTTGTGAAATTATATGATTGATAAAATTGAAAAGAATCTTAATAAATAGAAAATAAAGCTCACCACAGCTAGTAAAGTTTTAGTAATTAAGCAAATACTTTAATCAACTCATGTTTATTACTCTAAGTTTTAGATTTCTTCCTAAACTTCTTATGAGAGAATTGATCACATTATCCACTGGTTTCTTTGGTTTGCTAAGTAACATACAAAAGCTTTTTCTAGAGTTTCTTAGGATATTTGTACTACTAGCAAGAAAGATGAAGGACTTGGCTTCATTAATTATTATAAATAAGGCATTTCTATTGTAGAAAAATGGATTGTAGAGTGCATTAATGAAGATGATGTTTGGATGCTCCTTTTAAGAAACAAACTTATGCAAGGAAAACCTAAGAATGATAATAGCTGGTCTTCTACTAACTTTCTCTACTCTCTTCTTTTTCCTTAGCCCATTTTTATTTTTAATTCTCCAATTCTTTTCTTTTTGGGAAAAAGGTCGAGAGAATATATTCCAAAAAATAAGAGCTACATAGGCGCATAGTGTGGACCAGAAACCGCTGGCCCCACACCAACCAAGACAGAAACCGCAGAAGACAGAAATGACCCCCCGAAACCCTCCCCCGCCACAGGCATCCCCGCTGACAGGTAGGCACCCGTGCACCACAATCACTGCTGGCATCACCGCCGGCAAGCAAAAAGCCCCAATCTCAAACCCTTACCCAAAGCTACAGACCAAGCCTACCAGCCCCAGCTCCTAGGAGTGCACCTTCATGGTGATACGACTGAACATTCGTAAACCTCCCAGAGTGTGGGTTGCACTCCCAAATCAACATACAGTTGCGCGGTCTTGTGCCGGGTGTGGCTGCTTTCAGGGCGACCGGCCTTGGATGCCTGCAGGGAGACCGCCATCCCTTTCTCGCGCGGCGTTCCCCAGCAACCGAAGGGGGTTTTGGGATGCATCGAACCCCGACTGGTGGTGATCCAATTGGTCAGCGATGGCGGGGACTGCCCCCCGTGCGACGAACAAGCCCCCCCGGTCTGGGGGGTTTGGTGGGAGCCATTGTAGCACATCCTGGCCCCTGCATCTGTCAGGGCATCCGCCCCCTTCATGGCATCGTCAGGAGCTGCACCCATCACGCTGAACCTGCCATCTTGGACCCTAGCCACAGGTCCTCCACTGCTCGAGGTCCTAGAGGGTCCGCTCCACTCTTCGTCTTGCCCAATGATGGTCGTACCAAGCTCAGATGTAGCCCCCTCCAAACCCTGCAGAGTCCCGACTGGACTTTTTGCTGTCCTTGCAGGCGCCATCGAGCCCTTGTTGGTCCCCCGACCCTTTTTTCGAACAAACTACCAACCATTGTTAAGCTCGGGGGCGGTACAGCCCTATCTCCCAGGACCATCCCCCCATGCGATGTCCGCCGGCAAGGTCGGGACCTCCGTCGGCAGGTTTTCGAATTGCACGTGAACGCGCTCTTCCCCATGGTCGGTGTCCAGCACCAGTTCTTCAACACAGTCCGCGAAGTGCAAGGACCTCCACACACAGAATCGCGCAAAGCCCAGACGGTCCATCGCCTCGGTGAACTGGTCAAATTTAATAAACTCACCGAATAACGCAGCCGTCGATTGCAGGAAATCTGTCGACCAGTATTCCAAGAGAAGGCTGTGTAGCTAGACCCAAATCGGTGCCCATTCAAATAGATCTTTATCACGGTGCACTCCAGGGTGCTAGGGGGCCAACGCCAACCCCCGCGCCCCGTAAAACCAAGGCCCCTCCAGCAGGATGTGTTCCCTGTCCACCGCCAAGGCGAAGCAAAACAGGAGATGGTCCTTCGCAAGACATTTGACAGTCACTGTATCCAGCCCCCAAACGGACCGAACCCATCTCCGAATCAAATCCATCCATGGCCTCGCGCCCGCTGACACAAACTTGCTGATCAGGCTACACTCCAACTGTTTCAACGTGTCTGTGGCCGGTGGCCCAACCTTTATCCGCAACACCGTTCCCTCCCGCGAGTAGCCGGTGAACGCCCACAAACCATTGAGAGCGACCTGCGGGCCCTCCAACGTGTCCACCCTCACACCGCACACCTCCGTGGACGCCTGGGTATCCAAGCCCACCTGTGTCGCCGTGGCGCGCGGTAATGGCGTGTTTGCCGATGGCAGCGGTGGGGACGTCTGAGCCGCCGTATCCAACGAGGGCCTCCTGGCGTCCACGGCCAATGGCTTCATTTCAAATTTCAGCCATCCCCACCTCATCCCTCATTGCAAAACCCCATTATTAAACCCTAAACAGTTCTAATTCTCCAATTCTTAAAAAAATTTTGAAGACATAATGTAGGCTTAGTAAAAATAAGAATTACAATCATATTACAGTTTCAAAAGATATGCTAAAGAAAATTCTCTTATGGTGGCTTTCTTTTAATGAAGGAGCTTAGGCTACCTATGCATCTATATTGTGTACCACTTGGAGCAAATTTGGTATCATTGTAGTTTGTTGTCTACATAGGCACAATAGATCAATTACTAGAAGTGACACTTCTAGCCTCTATCGTTTGAATAGAAAGAGGAAAAGAAATTTTGAAAAACTAAATTCTAATTTTGAGAATTTCTTTAATGTCAACAAGAATTTCTATCAGAAATTTTCAAATATTTTTTAAAAAATAATGGCATATATCTTTTTCCTTTTAATTCAAAAGCTTCTTATGAGATTATTACACAAAATGATTTTATTTATAAAAAATTCAAATGCACTTATCATCCCACTTTTGGATGACAAAAATAAAAAACATTTAAAAAGCTCCTGCATTTCCTAAAATTCATATTTATATATGGTATCTCATTCATTAAGTTCTTCCTATCAACAGTCATATTAAACATATCAGAAATGTTTCTCCTTAATGTACTCTTTATATAAGTGAAGACTTATTTTCTCATATTTTTTTAGTATTCTATTACTCAACATGCTTACAAATGAACATCTAGAATTTGTAACAACTTTCAATTAAGTATCAACAAAGTTATTCTTGGTGATCAATTGACTTTGTCTACTTCATTTCTTTGCATTTGGAATTTTCTTTGATTACCTGTTATATATGCTATTTGGAAACTTTTGTATGTATTTATTTTCCAACAACAAGAGCATAACTATGACCTCACTTTAGGTATCACTTTTTATCTATAACTTTAAGAAAAAAAAATTCTAGTGAAAGCTGAACAATTAATTTTTTTTCTACATTTTTAATTCTTTTTAGGCTTAAGGATGAGAGGATTTTAGATTTTTCTTCTATTTTTTCTTTATATTTTCTTTACATATTCTTTTTTTTACAGAGATTTTTCTCCTTCTCTTTATAAGAAATCCTTTAGTAAGAAGTAAAATCACAAGAGGGTGCTTCTGAATAAAGGCAAAAGCATAACATTCAAGTCATTCATGTTAAATACTATCCTTGCTTTTTTATTATTTATTTCAATGATGCATATAACTATGTCATCTTTTGAAAATACTATTTAGTACCACCCAATAATCTAGAAGAAACAAGGAGAAAGGACGAACTCAAGATGAACTATGCCTCAAATCTTAGTGTACCTACTTGGTTAGAGGCACATTAGATACCCCATAAAAAATGAATAAGTAACTAGACCAACAACATTCATATACTCACACAAGAAACACACAAAATATTATTTCCCTTAGAGATCAAATATGTGTTCCCACTCTAATGAATCTATCCCTAACCCCAACTCCAAAGAGAAGGGATTTAGCATAAGCTAGGTAGGCACAACCTCCCTAACAAGCCTACATATCCTTATGACAAGGTTCAAAAAGGAATCAAGGCCACATAGTTCTATTGGTGATGGTTAAGAAAGCATGGAACTTGATAGAAACTTGACACTCCTTTGGCTTCCATTTCAAAGGAAAATAACCTTCGATCTACTAACAAGGCATATTTTCCTACAATGTAGCATGCGATGGATAGAGTTTCATTTATATATAAAATGTGATATCAATAATTTATAAGTGGGCTCCAAATTTTGATGTCTAATCTAAGGAGTATTCTAAAGTACCAAATTTTTTTGAGCTATTTAATCTTCTATTAATTTTTCAAAAAGCTAAGCAACAAATTGCTACTCTTCTCTATTCCATTAAACATATGGAATCTATTTCCATATCATTTATTTTCATAAAAATTTTCCATTAAAATTAATTTTCTTAATTATAAAAATAAATTGGAATTGTAGGTAGAAAAACATTCTAATTCTTGCAACTTTTATCATCATGAAGGACATTGATTTAATCATTATCTTTTTCTACTCAACAAAAAAATGCTGAAAAATTATCCTAAAGTTTATGATAGAAAAAATACAATCTAAATCTAAATATGTAAAAAATTAAGTTAATGTCAATGATAATAAGAATCAAATGATATCAAATAAAATAGATCAGATAGAAGATTTTATAAATGTTTTTACTTTTATTACAAGAAGTATTGATCAGTCTAAATAGATGATCATAAGATAAATTTATCCTTGTTTAACAAGAATAATTTTAATGGAATAATCAAAACTAATATTGAGAAGTAAGTTATAGCTTATGATAAAGATTTTTAATGTAAGGCTAAAATTAAGCCAAAGTAATAGTGATGCAAAATGTATTGCACCATTTCCTTGCATATCTAGCTTTTCTAAAAATGTTGCTATTTCATCATAGCTTTCTATAGCTACCAAAAATCCTTTTCTATTTTAAGTTTAAGAATACATATTAAGTGATGTAAATATTATTAGGGTTAAAACCATCCTCCTATTGATAATTAACTTCATTATTTCATTTTTAGGAGGATGTTAGACCTAGAAATATTTTTTTTTTGACATATTTTTTTTAACCATATGTACCCCTAAGATATACAGTCAAATTAGAAGTTTATCACTTAAGATTGTTAACTTGAAGTTCCCAAACCAAGACTCTTAGCACTAGGCTAACATCTCATTATTTTTATCTTTCAAAATATCAATTACAAGGTTGTATACCTAAGAAGGTATCCTAAAATTAGGAAGTTTTTTCCTTCCATATTATTTTTGATGTTCTCTACTAAGTGTTAAGCATGTTATATACTTTGAATCTTTTTCCTTACTATTAATATTATTTTTGGATTCAAACAATGTCTCAAGTATGACTTAAAGTGATAACCTATTACCAAACAAGACAATGAGCTAACCACTTAGCTACCTATCATTGGATCTTTGTTCATTTTATGAGTTAAATACTAAGGAATTTTAAACATTTATCATCACTTGTATCTTGAAGTAATAATCTTGAGTAATATTCCTGAAGTTCTTATAGGATAAAGATAATGTCTTGATTTTACTCTTATTAATGAATAAAATAATTAATAAAAGATATCATAAGATGATGGCATTTTAAAAAGATTAAAAATGTGAAAACTATTGCTTCATTATAACTATTCCTCCATAGTGGGGACTAGTAATAAGTGGGAGTAGATGGAGTTGTGTATACCTCTTTATTCTTCTATTATGATAGTATGTGTTAAGTGGGAGTAGCCTTTTGATGAGATAGGTTTGTTTAGTAGGTCACATCTACTCTTCCATGATGTGAGGTTTGTGGTACTTGTCCCTATGTCCATTTGCTCTAAAAAAAGGTTTATATATCATTATAATAGTATGTATTAATACTAGTATAATACAATCTCATGTTTTTTAATGTTGTTGTTAAGTGTCATAATTTTGTTATTGGAAAATATGATTTTATCAAATGATCAAATTTCTAGATTATTTTTTCTCAAATAGTAATTTGGTCTTCTTGCTATCATGTTTAGGTCTATAAAGGCTAAGTAAATAGCCTTTTCTTTTAAAAAAAAAAATCCTAGCCCACCAAGATTCCTAGCATGCTTTCAAAGTGTTTATTATACTTTTTTTTTGTACTAATAGAGTATTCTATTATCATTTCCCTCAAAATAGTGAAGTGCTAATTTAGTGGTAAGACCCTTAATTTAGAAGCTTTAAGTTAAGGGCTTGATTTTGGTGTGAAAAGCTAATTTATAAAGCTCTAATTTGATTATATCTTAGGGGTACTATTTTTTAAAATAATTTTCAAGTTTCAATATCCCCTCATGTTTATTTACCTTGAGGAGGCATTACCCATAATGATGTTTTATGCAAACATACTTCTTATATAGTTATATATAACCATGATTTTCAACATTCTTGGGATTGATGATGTTATTCCAACTCAATTTCTATTGTTCCATGTGATTGGTCTTTAAGTAGGAGATTCTTGAAGATGTAAAGCCAAATATTAATGCTAACTTTAATTGTACTTCTCTTTTACTAAAATAATAAGCTAAATTTTATATCAAAAAACTTAATTTTAGACATGATAGTTTTTTTAAAATTATTTTAGAGATTTATGAGTTAATTTTTAGGAAAAAAACATGCATTGAAATTAATTGCAATGTTTCTATTATTTATAATCAATTCTACCTATTTACTCTATGTTAGGATTTGTGTTGATAGTGACCATAGAGCATCAAGTCTTTATTTCAAGGATTGTTGTATGAAAGCACTAGTTTATAATCTCTATAATCATCTCTTTGGTTTAAATATGTGAAGAAGTTATTCTCTTATATTTACGTTATTTCACTTTCTTATTCTATTCTACAAAATTTTTCTTTTAATTATTATTATTATATTGCTAACATTATGAGGTGTTGGGTAAGATTCTTAATTTGATTACTTTAAGTTATGGGTTTGATTCTAAGGGGTAGTGTTGACTTCTAAAAGTTCTCTAAAAAAATTTATAACTTGGTAGATCTAATTTTTCTCCAATAGATTTAATTTCTCTTTTTTCATTTTTACTCTAGCAGATTTAATCTCTTCAAAATTTCCCTATGGAAAATTATAAATTACTTTCAACTAATTGATGCCAAAATTTTTGCATCTTTTATGAAAGTGAAATGCTTTTGTTAGTTTTGAAAATGTAGATTTAGAATGTTATGAGAAAAAATTTAAAACACCTTCTTTTAGTGATGTTGATGAACTAAGAGACCTAATTTTATTCTCCTTGATGATATATATGAGTCATTAGAAACTAATTACATCATGATACGTGTTCATTCAAATTTTTGATTACCTACCCTATAATCAACATTTTTCTTTGTAGTTAAATGATGTGATGCAAAAACATGATTTTTAAATCATTTAGGCTAAATATTATTCTTGTTTTCTTTTAATTACTAATTAAGCTAGGCAATGTTTCAATGGTGTAACATGCGCTAGATATAGGATCTTTTATGCATAAGCATGCAGTGTTAATCATTTGTAAGTGGACTTCAAATTTTAATATTCAATTTAAAGAATATTTTAAAGTTCTATGTTTTGTCAAGTTATTTAATATTCTATTAATTTTTCAAAAAGCTAATTAGGAAATTATTAGCCTTCTCAATTCCATCAAGTATATGAAATCTATTTCTATAGAATTTGGTTTTTACAGATATTTTTTGTTGAAATCATTCTTCATAATTATTAAAAGAAATTGGGTTTGCAAGAAATCAGAAAGACATGTAGTCAAGCAAATACATATTATAATATTTCTAATTATTACAAGTTTTATTATCATGAAGGACATTTATTTAATGTTTATTCTTTTCTACTTAAAAAAAAGATGTTGAGTAAAAGAACATACGTATTAAATACGATAATAAAAAAACAATCTAAAGTTAAATATATAAAATATCAAGTTAATGTTAATGATAAGAATGATCAAATACAAAATAGAAATAAAAGAATACAGATGATTCTATGAATGGTTTTACTTGTATTATAGGAAGTATTAATCAGTCCAAACAAATAGCTTATACAAAAAATCTATCTTGGTTTGACAAAAGTTATGTTAACTCAAAGATGAATACCACTGTTGAGAAGCAAGCTATAGTTGGCAGTTATCAATGTAATGTTAATATCAAATAGAAAAGTAATGGTGATGTAGATTATGTACGACTAATATTTCATGTTCTTTTATATGCTAATATATTTTCATAGTTGTCTGTTACTATCTCAAATTCTTTTGCTATTGTAACTTCAAGTACAAATATTAACATTGATGTAAATGTTGTTAAGATGAGGACCATCCTTCCAACTAACAATAACAATAAATTTTTCTCTTTTTGAATTTTTAAAAATAGCAACTATAAGATTGTACACTTGAGAATATATCCCTATAATTGGAAATATTTCTTTTTCCATGTTATTTTTAGTGTTTTCTACTTTGTGTCATGCATGCAATGTACTTTGAACTATTTTGGCTTATTATTAATATTATTTTTTGGATCCAACACATCCCCCTATAAACATTCTACTTAAGGTCTATTAAAGTTTCATATTGGCTATATTTCCCAAAGTAGAATGAGGTGCTACCTAGTGATAAGACTTTTGATATGGAAGCTCAAAGTCATGGATTCAATTTTGGTGGGCAATCCTTAGTTATAAGAAAATATGACACTTAAGTTATTCAATGTTCAATAATTATGATAACCTTAATATTTCTTGAGAAGAAATGAGGAAGATAAATCAAAAATGGATGGAGAAGATAATCCTGCTAATTAATATGAAATGTAAACTATCAAACCATTGTGTTTGAAGACTACTTGAAAGACTTAAAGTAATAAAAGTGGAACATATGAATGTATTGTAATTCAAAAGATTAAGAAGTTAGAAAGTATTTACCTTTGAAAATATTCTTGATCAAACTAAATTAGGAGAGATGCTTAAGCAAGTCCTTAACTATGGAAGAAACACTGACAAATATAGATTCATTTGAAGCTATAAAGATAAAATATGATATGTTTATGCAAAATTAAACCTTGAAAATAATCAATTTTTCTCACTTAGTGAAGGCTTTGTTTGTTAAGTTTTGTGATTAAGAAGATCACAAAATCCAAGGACATAGATAATAAATTATGTTAGCATAATTTAAATCACACTATAGAAAAATGAATACCATAGTATTGATATTCATATATCATACACACAATAGATAGTGACTGGTCAATTTCATATATTATTCAATGTTATGTTACTACCTAGTCACAAAAGCTCAAGAATATATATAGTTATAAGGAATATAAACAAAATATACAACTATATATTAAGAGTTAATTAACTAATGATTGATATAAACTAATTATCAAGTGCAAATAATAGACATAATTGTGGTGGTTGTCATACTATGATAGTTTAAATTTCAACTCATAATATTACTTAATATATACCTTACTTTAAATGTTAAGCCTGATAGTATGTGTTTCAAACCTACGATTTTAGGTTTATTAATTATTTTCTTCTGATAAAATATTAGTTTGACATCCCATTCTCGGATGTTGTAAAAATACAATCACTTAATTTATCACATTCATTGTTTTCTTAGATAATATAGTGAAAACATTATAAATATTTAATAAATGAATTAATTGGTAAATAAATAATTAGTATTGAAGAATGAATAGAGGAAAACAGAAAAATTTTATTAATAGAAGAGAGTACTATAATGCCCTTTGAGTTATCTTCCTATGCCACTAAAGCCTTAAAGGGGTTATCTTCCTATGCCACTAAAGCCTTAAAGGTAATCTGGCACTGCCACCATGGTTAGGCTATCTTGCCAAAGGGGTGATTAGTTCCTTCTTATTCCACTTCACCTAACTCCTATCACTTGCCTATCTCGGCTCTACAACTCCATGCCAAGCATGACCTCTAAACCTAGCCTTAAATGGCATAGGTGAAACCTTTTCCCAAGGAATACATGAATAATCGTAAGTTCTCATAACAAGGCGCTCCTTCATTTGAAGGTTAATTACATTATTTACAATTGTTTCCACCCTTAACAAGGGACAAGACATTACAATTAACATAGGGTATATCTTAACATAATATAGTCTATATGAATTTATTTTCTATAGTATTAATTTCTTTTTATTTTTGAGGCTAAGGGATAGGAAGATTTAAACTTTTTTTGTTATTGTTATTTATCTTTTATGAATGTATTCTTTTTTATTTAGAGATATTTTACTTCTTCTTTTTAAAAGAAATTTTTTAGTAAGAAGCGAAAACCCATGATGATACTTCTGAATAAGTGTAAGGCATGATCCTTTTCCTATCATAGAAAGGAGATTTTTCAAGAGTGTTTGTATAGATGGAAACCTAAAAAGACATCCCCAAAATTTTTGGGCTTTTCTTTAGAATCTCTCTATGATGATTTGATGTACTCTAAATTTTTTAAATATTATTATTCATTTTTTTGGGCATTTGACTTTCCTCCTCCTATAATATGATTTATATTATGTTGTATCTTACTAGTGAACTATGCTAGTATATTCTAACATCTTTCTTATGCTCATGTTTATCATTATGCATATTGAGGTTTGAACCCTTGACTTCTTATTTATATATATTTTCAATGCACTAGTATTTCAAATATAATTAGTATTTAAAAACCCCAAGTCATCGGTTTGATTCTAGTAGGCAATGCTAATTTATAATGTTCTAATTAGACTATATATCTTAGGGTATTCCTATATTATAATTATTTTGGTGTTCCAACACCCTCCACCCATTTTATAATTAATATCTCATCGTATGTTTGCTTATAAGCTTATGTATAATGTATCATTGATCAACCCTTGTATATTGGTAAGGTTTGATCCTTGGACCTTTTGGTAAGTATACATATTTTATTATGTCTTATGGCTCATAATTTTTGATTCTTAAAATTTTTCCTTATCATATATTTGGAAATTTTACTATTTTGTATTACTTTTTTTTTTTTATTTCTTGGTAATTACTAATGCTTGATGCCTTTGGTAATGAACAAGTTGGAAAGATGGTGGTGGCTCATTATTAGTAGTTTAATTATGTTTTATTTATATTTTTTCATAGTTTATTCTAAGGTTTTGGAAGAAATTAAAAATATGGTGTCACATCCTAAAATTTAATCATAGATAAATTTATAAATTCACTTAGGGGCATGATTAAATTCCATATATTTCATTTGTAAAACTTAAAGATTCAAGATTAAATCATTGGATAACCTTAAATCAACAAGTATGAAACTTACAACCCCATAAAGAATAAATCACATAACCAAAATTCATGCAATGTTATCCCAACATCTTGAGTGAAAATTCTTATAGTAGAAGATACATAAGTGAAACAGAGGGTCATTTTACAAATCCACAGCATGGCTCTAAGTATATGAAAATTCTTGAATCTATTATTTTCAATTAATCATTAATGCTCCTATAGCACACTATGATCTAACATCTACAACATTATCAACAATCTCCATCTAAGCCTCCTATGTAAGATCTACATGAAACACATGTAGGAAGGGTTGGAATACCTTCATAGTCGAGGAAATCATCTTGGTACCACATAGAATAACCTAGAAGGTGGGGGCCATGCTGCAAATATATTATTAGAACCAACAACAATAATTGATTAACCAATCTATTAATTAAAGCATAACTCTTAATATTACTGTTAATGTGTTAATCCACCATTAACCATGATTTTCCTAACAATGGATTTAACTATATGGTTTCCAAAATATGATGTTTATAAGAACTATAAGATTGATACCAACCTAACTAGCCATCAAGGGTTATTTCATGTATTACCTCACCTATCTAGGCTAACCCTCATATATGAAAATGCCCAACTATTGGGTAACATTCTTATGTAATATCAATTTTCAACTATTAGATTATCTTATGGCTAGTATCAACACTATAGTTTTTCCTTACCACCATCCTAAAATTAATCTTGATACTAACTACAACATGACAATTAATCATAAACTACCAACCACTATATCAATTACCTTTGCCACCAATCATGTTTAATACATTCCAATCATTTTTTCAAGCTTTTTGACTTGTCAAACATACCCATACATGTCATAAATGTCTCCTAGCCATTAAAAGAAGAAGGTGTTGCAAGAGAAAGATGAGAATGACGTGCAAAGTGGAAAATCATGAAAACAAAAAATTATAGATTGATAATCAAAGCAAGGTTATATCAATAACATATATAGTAAAATTAGATCATCATAAAGAAAAGAAGGCACAAAAAGGTAAGCTACTTATCAAAATTAATACAATCAAGAATATTTTCTCTACCTAAAAAGATTAGTTGAAATCTAAGCTTCACTAAACAAGAATAGGTTTAAATTTGAAAATTGTCAAGATATCTACTAAGCACAACTACAAGCAAGAGCATGGAAGAGAGCGCAAAGTATTATTGATGCTAAGAGAGACAATGTTGCCAACTATTTATAATGATAAAATGTAATTATAATATATGTTAAATAATGTAATTAACCTTTGAATGAAGGGATGCCTCATTAAGAGGAGTTGTAATCATTCATTGTACCCTTTTGGGGGTTTAAACTATGGCATTTATACCCAAGAGTTAGAGGTCATGCCAACGTGAAGTTGCAAAGCCAACAAAGATGAGTAACGTGAGTTGGGTAAATCAAGATAAGAAGGGATTGATCACCCCTTCAGTCTTATGGCCTAACCATAATGGTAATACTAAGTTGTCTCTAAGAGAGTATTATAATGAGTCTTATCTCCAAAAATGGGTTGCAAGATAAAATAAAATAATAATTTGAAAAAGCCTCAAATATTTATTTAACATGTCTCATAATCATATTATTACATTATTTCAAAATCAAATAACATATCATTTAAATAAAATATAAAAACCACCAATAATGGACCATCACCATCCTTCCAACATGTTTGTCATAAGAGGTACCAAGCATTAGTAAATATCAAGAAAAGAAAAAATGAGATATTACCTTAGTGGTATGGGTTTTAGACTTGTAATCCTAGGTCACACGTTTAATTCTACTAGGTTGCATTATGTTATAAACTTTTATATATCTTGGGGTATACCTATGTTTCACTTATTTTGGGTTCCAAAACTCCTCTCCATTCTAATAATCAAGAAAAGAAATATAAGAAATATTATTTCCAAACATGTAATAAGAGCAAGTTCCAAGATCAAAACCTTAAGAAACATAATATTGAGACACAATAAGATATGTAAACTTACTAAGAGTTCCAAAGGACCATACATAAGATTATAAGAAAATATACCATGATGTATAAAATTCCAATTCATGTAAACAAGGAGTTAAGGGTTTAAACCTTAAGATGCACAATCATAAGTATAAGCATAAGAGAAATACTAGAATGCACTAACAGAAATTACTAGTAAACTACAATATATTAAATATTTCTTTATACTTAAGAACTAAGGATAAAAAATAAATAATTAATTTAAGATCCCAGGTTCAAAACATTGAGATGTTACAATGGTTATGACATACTTTAAATAAAAATTTGGGATTTATTCTAGCTATTCTTTTATTTTTCCTTTAAATCCATTCTTGAGTAAGTAAGCTTATTCTCATGTTCTTTTAGTAACATAGTGCATTAGTTGATCATTGGATCCTTTTTGTAGGTACATGTTACTTGATTTTTAGAAATAAATTATTAACTCTTTATTCCTAAAATTTCTCAAATCCTACCTGCTATGGCTACAAATACTTAGCAATGTTGACTCCTTTAGGATCAATTATGCATTATGCTCTCTTCCATTTTCTTGCTCATGGCTGTGCATGACGAATCGCTTGGTGATTTCTAGATCTAAAATTGTTCTTACTTGATGAAGCTTTACTAATCTCTCAAGATAGAGGAATGTCCTTTCATCCATCAACTAGTAAAAGAAGGTTTTCATTTTTGGACATGCTTATCTTAAAAAATGCTTAGGGTTTTTCATTTTTGGTCTAACCCTTATTACATATGATCAATCTAACCCTAATTTGTTGTAACTTTCTATAATTCTTCATATTTTCCATTCCTTTCTTTGTGTCTCAATTTCTCTTTCTACATGCATCATCTCCTCTTAGTAGTGGTAGTTTCTAGATGCATCATGACCTAAATCGCAATGCATCTAGGGGTCATAAAAAAGTCACAATAGCTTGCTAACATATTTTTCAAATTAGCAACATAGACATGGCATCTGACATCAATGATAATCTTCAATGGTGATAGCTAGCTAACATTCCAAGTATGTATGGACATGTTTGGAGTGTTAAAAATCTAGGAAATCTAACCTCCAAGATTGATTAATTAACAAGATTTTCACAAAAAGGTTATTAATGTAGAAAAATATATGTCTTTACCATGAAGTATTTTGTCAACATAGTGGTACATTACTTGGGTAGTCTTGTTCTGGTAAACTTGATTTTGAGGATTCTAGCAACCTAGTGGCATGTAGCTCACATTAGGAAACCTTAGGTGATAGTGATGAGCTAAAAACTTAGGGTAGCTATAGAGTTGATACTAGCCATAATGTAATGCAACATTTGGTGTAGACATGCATGATTAGTTGATATTTTCTTATATGAGGGTTGGACTAGATAGGTGAGGTGTTACACCAAATAGTCCTTCATGACTAGTTTAACTTAGTATTAACTTTGTAGTTATTCTAACATTTGATGCAGTAACTCATGGAATATCACTGCTAATACAAATCTCAACATAATGAATAATTAATGCATTAACAATAAAATTAATGTGATAACTTATGCATTAATGATAAAGTTAATATGATAACTTATTTATTAGTAGTTAGGTAAATGGTTTTGATTAATGGTTAAGTTAACTACAATTGCTATTGATTCTAATAGTATACTTTATAGCATGTGCCCCATATTCCAACTTATTCCACATGACATCAAAGTGATTTCCTCTATGATGAAGGTGTTCCAGTTCTTCTTGCATGTGTTTTATGTAGATATTTCAATATGAGGCTTGAATGGAGCTTCTAGAAGATTATGTGAATGTTAGATCAAATGTGCTATGAAAACATTAACAATTAAGAAGCTTTGTGATGAGTGGCAAGGTACCCCTACACTCAACCATACGAAATGAGCATAGCACGTGCGATCTAGTCGAACTCCATAGATAGACTAGTTGTGGAACCTAGATAGTTATTCTTAGGTCATAGTTCGCTATCTTCCCACCTGGACTAGTATTATATTTTTCACGTATAGTTTAGTCCAGATGTGGTGTATGATGTGTTTCCTAATTCTAACGCTACTCCTCAAGGCAGTGGAAAATAGTATTAATTAAGCTAAGCTAGGAGGAAAAGGGAAAGAGAATCTAATTTAGCCTAAGTGCAATGAGCAATCGATTCCTTAATCAACTGTACACATCTTGGACCTCGTGCACGACTACCACTGGGATTACCAAGCGCAGATCCTAGGTACACCACTGGGCTACCAAGTAGTCACACTTAATGCTTGGAATCAATTCATACTCGTACCGTGTTACTAGCCTAAGTGCGATGAGCAATCGATTCCTTGACTAACCGTACACATCCTGGTGCATGACTACCACTGGGATTACCAAGTGTAGATCCTAAGTATACCACTAGGTTACCAAGTAGTCACACGAAGATGCTCATAATCAAGTTGTACTCAATCTACATTATAACAATTAAATAAACAAAGTGACTGCTGCAATGATGAAGTAATCTTGATCTTTATTTCCGGTCATGTGCGTGTCCAAGTACATCACACTCGAATAAAGGATGTTGTACAATTACATTCACCACACTGCGGGTAGACACGGGAAAATAAACTATCTCTGGTGTGGCCAAACTGCCAGAGCTTCACTACTTCTAACTCCTAGTTAATAACTAATGCCTAAAACTAGGAAATTCGCCTCTTATTTATAGAAATTGCAGTGCACTGCGATATCGCGTACACGATATCGCAAGGAAGACGTGATATCACGTATGAGATATCGCGTACCCGATATTGTGGCTATGATATCATGGCTGCTGCAATATTGCAACTACTGATACAACAGGGCTGATATATCACGACTGCGGTATCATAGCCAACAAATTCATGACTCATCATACCCCGATGACTGAATGAAAACTCATCCTCGAGTTACAGAGAGAACAAGCTCCATTGATTACACAGTGGATAGGTATGGGATTATTAACTTACTAGAATGGATTCATGCCACAGTGTGGAGTGAGACATAACATGAAAGAAAATCTTATGATTACAAAATGGTGGAACTCATGTAGTTCCTGGTGGCAATGGCTCCTCCATTGGTGTCTTTTCCTTTTCTTGCTCTCCAAGTCTTGGGATTTGATGGTGTTGAAGTATGGCCTGTAGTTTCTCCTCTTGTAAGGCCTTGAGTGCCTTGGCATGCATGTAAGTTTGCACTTGTGCCATAGAGACATCCTAGTTAGCCTTCTCTTTTTCTTCCACCACCCTTTTATTCTCTGTCAATAGTTTATTTAGTTGCTCAGTTCTGAAAGTGTCCAGCTAGTTCTAAGAAACCTTTGGCCCTATATTCGGAAGGTTTAATACTTCCAAAATGGCTTGAACAAAGAAGTCAATAGTCACACAACAATTGTCAACCATGGTGCCTTCTTCTTTATTGTGCCAAAATTGGTACATTTTCCCTAAGTACCGACATCTCTTTCAGAGAGGGTATCTCCTGTGTTTGCTTGCCAGGACCGTATGGTAGGAGGATCTTCTTGATGAACGCTGAATGATTATTCCTCCTATTTTGCATGTTGTCCAGTAGGATTTTGTCTTCCACCTCTCTGAGATCATTTGATCACACCTTGAGCAGGACCTTCCTATTGTCCACGTTTCAGGGTCATTTGCAATCACACAGGACCAATCGTTAGTAAGGTTGTTACCAAAGTTAGGTTATACCTTACTACTTGCCTTAATAGATTTACTTTATTTTCATGTGATGTTAATTATTGGANGGTTCTAGGTTCAAATGGAATGAAAATCGGAGTACCAGCAAGCGAGTTATGGATATGAAAGCAAGGGACGCGCAATCGCAATTCGTAGAGAGAAATTTGAAAAACATCCCCTACATGAACAGTTGCAAATAATGTTGATTAGCACAGGGGGGTCATGTATATATATATTTTTATTGAAGTTAGGGCACTTAGAGAATGTACCGAATTTTTAATATTTCTTTGAAATTAAACGATGTAAACTAAGGACATATGGACTAAAGGGTTCTAGGGTAATTCAACTAGTTCTGAAGGCACAAAAATTATGATGGTGTGTTTATTAATAAAGACCTCAGATGGGAGAAAAAGGCTATCTAATGGTTCATAGGAACATTGATTCGGAGGGATAGTAATAAGGGAAAGAATATCATGAACAATACGCTGAGGGTAATAAATGGTGTATGTGAGCTATGTCATAAGTGAAGATTACAAAAATTACACAAGTGGGTCCTCCCCACAGTAGGTTTCAACCTATAATTCCCTTATGTAACCACACTTAAAGTGTCTGTGGGTACTAGAAGGGTTAAATGTAATCCACACTAACTCCACAAAACACACACATGTAAATATCACCGGAATGAGATGAAAATTCTATGCTACATGGGACACAAGCTACAATTACACGAATAGTGAGATGAGACGAAGTAGAGAAGGGATCATCGAGATTGGGACATGAGGTAATTGACCTAGGGCATAGTGAATCTTGTGTGTAAAGCATGATTAAGGTGTCATTACCCCATCGTTCCAAGATCAGGACCAAGTCCATCCTTCTAAACAGTGACATCGCATTATTTCATCCCATGATGAGCAACTATAAGAGTACCAAAACAACAAGGCATACGATCACTTGGCATTTTGGTTTAAGGAAGGAGTGATTTTTGTTTTATGGCACTTTGTTTTTCTTTTTCTCTTTTTTTTTTTTGAATTTTATTGAATTCAGAGAAATTGCCAACCTTCAAGCATGGGTGCATGTCTTTCCAGTGGGACCCCCTAGAATAGCACTTGATTTCCAAGTGCCCATTTGATTACTCTTACTCACCCATTTGATTACTCTTACTCCCATTTTTTATTAGATCTACAAGGATCTTAGTACAACCACATTGCATGATAACTCCCACAGATGTCACCAAAGAGAATCCACAAGTTCCCTTGATTTCACATCCTAATCATTTCCTCTTGGTCCATCCTTCTTCATTCTGGGTACAATGAACAAAAAATTAATTTTAAGTTTTAGAAATTTCAAGAATATCACTGTACCCTTGAACAGAACCTCTTATTAATAGAGTGGATGAGTGGGTGTAATGGGCTCACTATTCCAAATAATTGACTACTCATGACTTAATAACATAAAACACACCTCAACCAATGATCCACATGAGTGTTTTATTTGTAGATGAGATTACTTACAAAAAAAAACACACATGAAAAGATAAAAAGACAAAAAGATAAAACAAAAAGTTGAAAAATGAAAAACTGGAAAATAAAAAGTTGTAAAATTAAAGAAAATGAAAAATATTTATTAACCCTGCTTATTATTTAGAATGGGGGGTATCCCCCATAACTAATCAGTTGAGTATGGAAAGGATTAATAAATGAAAGGTAAGGATCCTTTCATGTTGGAAGTATTGGAATCGGTCTATACTTATCCCCTCAGGGTTCACACACTTGATTATAATAAGCATAGGGGGCACTTTATATGATGTAGTTCCCAGATAATGAGTTGACCCATTATGATGTTTGTGACCGTTAGATGGTATGCAAGGATTAGGATGATGTCTCTCATGGTTGTGTTCATTGGGCCATATAGTTGTTGGAGTGTTAGTTGGTGGTCCTAATGAAGCAACATGAGGCGTTAGATTCAAAGGTAAGGGTGCACCACAGTGTGAGACTTATGCTAAGTTGGAAGGTGCAGTGGCCTCGGAATTGTGTTCTCCCTTCCTATGGCCATGTTTAAAGAAAGGACGCCTTTGATGTTGAGGAGGCTTTTCACTGCTGTTAGTAGTAGTAGCACAAGTGTTGTTCGTGGGTTGTTGCTGTGACACAAACACCTTAGGAACAGTTGGTGGCATTGAGGAAGGAGGGAAAGGATGAGAATGTTGAAAGTTAGGAGGAATATAAGGTGCATAAGGTGGTGGCTATGTTGGAGGTATGGGCTGATAGTATTGTGGAGAATAGTAGTGTGGTGAGACAAAGTATGTTGGCCTAGTTGGAGAAATAGGATGTTGAACGTGATAAATATTTGAGTTTAGAAAATATGAAGGGTGCCTCCAGTCTAAGGGTGGTCTCCCCCACGACTGGGATTGTTGCCACTGTGATCGAACACAGTATCTCTGTATGAACTCTAAATGTAATGTGTTTCCCCAATGCTCATGTAAATGTAACAATATTGGGCATTGACCCTTGGGGTGATCGTACAGGCATAGGTTGCATTCATACATAGAATTGGCAGTTGAGCACTTATTCCCTTTATTCTTTTTTTCCGAATGTCTACTATTTTTTCCTACTTCTTGGGTTGTCAAAAATCTATCTCCAATGGTGTTGATATATTCTCCACACTTTTGATACATCCATTCCAACATCTTATTGATCTTTTCCTTGGCTTCTTCTAACGATTGTTGTATTGGCAAAGATGATGTTTCCACCTTGAGATTTGTTGATTTCTTCTTGTTATGAGCAGGGACCTTTGTTAAGTTGAAATTTTGGTCCCATTGATGTTTTTCAACATTCTCCCATCTAGCTAATTCTCCTTCTTCTTTTGCTACCCGCTTAATAAGCTCTTGGATTTGATGGGTTCGTAGCTTGTATAATTGACCTTGGGCATACATTCCTAAGGTCTCTCTTGTTTCATTACGTGGCCCATCAATAATATGGTACATTAGCCTTTCCTTGGAAAACCCATGGACTAAACAGTTGTTTAACAGTGTGTAATATCTTTCTAAGGCCATGTCCAAGGGTTCATGTTTTGCTTGTTTCCACTCTTGGATTTGTTTCCTCAAGGCTGACACTCTTGCGTAGGTTTGATATTTTTCGTTAAATACCTCTACCATTGTTGACCAGCGTCGTATTGAATTTGGTTTTAATGATCTATACCATACTTTAGCTTGGTTAACGAGTGTCATAGGAAAGAGCTTAAGTTTTTGCCAACTGTTATCAACGTTATTCCATGTGCAGGCATTGTAGAAGGCTAGTAAGTGTTGTTGCGGATCTAAGTCATAGCCTCTTGAAAATTTGGGAAAGTTGTTTAAATCGATCTTGGGTAGATGGCTCTCTTTATGATGCCTACATGAGATTCGAACAGCCTCTTGTATTTACGTTAAGCTTGTAGTGGCCAGTGGGGATTCATCGTCATCTTGTAAGTTAGGCTTTTGTGTGTTGCGATGATGCTGTTTTTGTTCATGTTTAGAAGAAACTCCCACTTTAGGTTGTATACTCCAATCTTCATCGTCATATAGTTCATTGGTTCTCCAATGAAATTCCTCACTAAGTGTGGCATTATTATGCTCTTGTAGAAGAGGCATTGTTGTGTGTGAATTGATGTGACTTTTTATAATTACTTCTTTTTAAGAGATATATCGTTAAGTCCTATACAACAACCTTGTATGATATAACTAATTTAGATAACTAGCACCATCCTCGGCAATGGTGCCAATGATGAGTGGCGAGGTACCCCTACACTCAACCATATGAAACGAGCATAGCACGCGCGATCCGATCGAACTCCGCAGATGGACTAGTTGTGGAACCTAGATAGTTATCCTTAGGTCACAGTTTGCTTTCTTCCCACCTAGACTAGTATTATATTTGTCATGTATGGTTTAGTCCAGATGAGGTGTATGATGTGTTTCCTAATTCTAATGCTACTCCTGAAGGCAGTGGAAAATAGTATTAACTAAGCTAAGCTAGGAGGAAAAGGGTAAGAGAATCTAATTTAGCCTAAGTGCAATGAGCAACCGATTCTTTGACTAACCGTACACATCTTGGTGCACGACTACCACTAGGATTACCAAGCGTAGATCCTAGGTATGCCACTAGGTTACCAAGTAATCACACGAAGGTGCTCGTAATCAAGTCATACTCATTCTACATTATAACAATTAAATAAACAAAGTGACTGCTATAATGATGAAGTAATCTCGATCTTTATTTCCAGTCATGTGCATGTCCAAGTATGTCACACTCGAGTAAAGGATGTCGTACAATTACATTCACCACACTACGGGTAGACATGGGAAAATAAACTATCTCTGGAGTGGCCAAACTGCCAGAGCTTCACTACTTCTAACTCCTAATTAATAACTAATGCCTAAAACTAGGAAAGCCACCTCTTATTTATAGAAATTACGGCGCACTACGATATCGCGTACGAGATATCACGTACGTGATATCGCGGCTGCGATATCACGGCTGCTACGATATTGCGGCTACTGATACAACAGGGCTAATATATCACGGCTATGCTATCACAGCCAACAAATTCATGACTCATCACTTTGTAAACAAAGGATTCAAGCATTGTTTTTTTTATGAGGTCATGTTATGGATTTGTAAAATGGTTCTTATAGTTAACTTATGTATCTCTTATACTTAATACAATAAGTATTTGTTCTTAAGATGTTATGATAACATTGCATAGATTTTGATTAAGTAATATATTTGATGAGTGGTAAGATACCCCTACACTCAACCATACGAATATGAGCTTAGCATGCGCGATTTGGTTGAACTCCACAGTTTAAGTGCCTACACGCCCCATGGAACACTTAGGGTTAATCATTTGTTTTCTTCCTAGACTTACTTGTAGTTGTCACAGTGTATGGTTAAGTAAGTCTGAGGTATATGATTTTTATGATTTTTATGTTTTATGTCTCCTATGCTAACAAGGTGAAGGGTTGAGAAACTAATTACTAACTCTAACTAATGAACTAAGTCTAAATTACCTAGCGTCAACATCCGTTCCCACTTACCATACACACCCTGAATCAATGCAATTGTGGTTACCAAATGCTAATCATTGTTGGGATCACCATGCATAACGCACGTGCTCGAAGTGGTTGTATTGAGGCACCTACCTAGGAGAGAAGAGTTGAGAAGGAAAACAGTAAATAACAAGTAATAAATAATAGTAATAAAATCCTATTCCATGCACTACAAGGTTTATCCATGAAGCTCATCTTTATTGCCATACACAAACTTGTGTTTAGGTACAATGTCTGCTTGAATAAAGATCCGTTCACTTTGGGACTCCTACTACAGGCACATGGAAAATATTCTATCTTTGGAGTGATCAATCTACCAAAGTTTCCCTACTATCTAGCCTAGGATGATGAAACAAGGGAAAGCTGCCTCTTATTTATAGATATGATGGTGCACTGCGATATCGCGTACGCGATATCGCATCCCATGCGATATCACATCCCATCATACCCCCATGACTAAATGAAAACTCATCCTCAAGTTCATTACAATAATATCTGGAAGGTATGAGATTATTAACTCAAATGAAACTAATGGGATGACATGTGAACGGATCATCATTACAAGACACAACAAAACTGGTGTTCATGACAACAAGGGTGAACACCTTATTACATTGACATTAGGCATCATTTGGCAACTGAGAGAAAAGAGAAGAGAGAAGAGAGAAAAAGTCTTGCTACCGCCAACGCCAAGATTGCACCTTTCATTGTCCATCCATAAGTGCATCATTGATATTGATCCTTGCATAGTTGCTTTAGCATCGCTTCATTCCAAGTGCTTCCTCCAGATCCAATCCGTTATTGCATGATCGCCATCTGCACACACAACACAGTCTTATATTAGCAAGGGTAGATGAATTTCAATGTACTTGATACCTTCCTACAATGAAAGGGTCCATTGGCTAGGTTGTGGTATGGATGATTTGAATATGGGGATATAATAATGATGACTACCGAAGGTGTAGGGATTAGGAGAAAATCGAAAAAATTGGGCCCCATACCCCCATGACTAATCGTGAGCCTCCGGTAGCGAGAGACTAGAGAAAGAATAAGAATAAGAAGATGGATAAAAAGAGACAACTAAGAAATCGATGAAATGGATGTCAATATGGGAATGAAAAAATAAAATTAATTGCAAAATGTTAGGGAAAAGAAGTTAACGGATGCACAAAATAGAAGTGTCAGTGGGTCCTTCCCAAAGCAGGCTCATGCCCTTAATTCCCTAACAAACCCACATCCAAAGAGTCTGTAGGCTCTAGGAATGTCATTTGGAACAAGAGTTAAAGTCTTAATCGCAAGAATTTACCAAAAAGAAAACAATGCATCAACCAAAATACACACTAATGATACAACCGACAATGAGGTGAACAATGGAGAGAAGGGTGGAGAGAAGAGGATGGAATGGAATCCCAAGAACAAGGTGGTGTACAACCCCTTGTGTATTGCATGATTAATGTGACTTGACAAATCTCATTCCAACTCTGGCCTCAAACCAACCACATCCAGTGACTTCGCATCAATTCCTTTGGCCAATTCATCCTCTTGAAGTAACAAGAATGCACCTCCAAAGAGCCACCACCATTCTAACTAAACAAAGGAGGAGAAAATGGGAAGCGAGAAGGGCCTTAGTTAGAGGGAACATTTTTTAGTTCCATAACCAGTGCTTATAGCCCAAAGGATTATTTAGTCTAAGGGGTGTGCTTTGAATTCTCACTTTCTTTGTTTTCTCTTTGTTTTTTTTGTTTTATATTTTGTGTTTTTATGCGTGAGAACCACACCATGCAAAGACTTCTTATTTTTATTGACTCAACTTCCGATAATTGGGTAACATTAGAACGACAAGAAAACTCAAGAAGAAAACATCCAAGCACCCAAGAGAATGGCCAACACAAATGCATCAAGTTCCCTTGAAGGCACACCCTTTTCAATCCTTGAGTCCTTCCTTGGTTTGAGAATTACCCAGTCACCGATTCATTAAAGTTCTTATTAGAAAGGGGGCTATACATTTCCAAGCCAAGAGAGACCATAGAAACTAGTGGATGTATGGATGAAGTGGACTCATTGCCTACCATATCAAAAGAAACATACCTTAGTATCAACATTGTAATTTAAAGGTAAAAACCAAACATTAGTAATTGATGAGTGGCGAGGTACCCCTACACTCAACCATACGAATACAAGCATGCATGCACGATCCGGTCGAACTCTGCAGACTAAATGCCTTAACACCACAAGAAACACTTGGGGTTAATCGTTCATTGTCTTCCCAGGCTTGCTTGTATGTGTCACGGTGTATGGTTAAGCAAGTCTGGGGTATGTGATTTTTTGGTATTTTTCAGTTTATCTCCTAAGCTATGAGGGAAAGGGTTGAGAAACTAACTAACTCTAACTAATGTCCTAAGTCTAAATTAACTAGCATTAGCATCCGTTCCCACTTACCGTACACACCCTGAACCATGCAACTGTGGCTACCAAACGCTAATTGTTATTGGGATCATCACACGTAACGCACATGCTCGAAGTGGTCGTACTAAGGCACCTATTTAGCTTAAGTGTGATAAGCAGCCAATTCCTTAGCTAGCCGTACACACCCGTGGATGCTCGTAGCCAAGTCGTACTTATCACGCGTTCTAGCCTAGCGATGAGTAGCCGATTCCTTAACTAGCCGTACACATTGGCCTACTATTGGGATTACCAAGCACTGATCCTAGAATATGCTACTGGGTTACCAAGCAGTCACAATGCTCGTAGTTAAGTCGTACTCATGCGTTGCGACGAGCAGCCGATTCCTTAATTAGCCGTACACATCCGTAGATGCTTGTAATCAAGTCGTACTCGTGCACACTAGGAAAGCAATAAATAACAATAATTAAAACCATGTACTGTAAGGTTTATCCAATCAATTTTTTCTTTATTGCCGTACACAACTTGTGTTCAGGTTACAAAGTTGCTCGAATAAAGAGCCGTTCACTCTAGGACTCCTACTGCAGGCACATGGGAAATAATTCTAACTCTAGAGTGTTCAAACTACCAGAGCTTCACTACTTCTAGCCAGGATTGGGAAATGAGGGGAGTGCCGCCTCTTATTTATAGATATGGCGGTGGACTGCAATATCGCGTACGCGATATCTCAGGGGATACGATATCACGGCACTATGCATGTCGCATCTCATCAGTAATCAATAAGAAAATAGTTCATACCATCGTGGAGAACACTTATTGGGTGACAAACTTACAAGATAGGTAATACACACACAAAAATGGGAAAAGTATAATGATGTTGTAAAACAAAAACTAGAAAAGTGAAAGAAATTTGTAAAAAAAAAACTTGAAAAACAAAAAATGTAAAACAAAAACTTGTAAAACAAAAATGTGTTAAACAAAAACATGTAGAACAAAAATGTGTAAAACAAATATGTGTAAAACAAAAATGTGTGAAACAAAAACATGTAAAACAAAAACTAAAAAGAACTGAGAGCCTTCAATGATTAGCATAGGTGGTCATCTCCCCCATGACTGAATGGAAAGGGAGAGATTCGAAATAATGAGTGCATGTTTGAATTTCGTAGAAGTACCCAACTTCTCCATACTGATGTTCTTAGATTAAAGGGTGGAAGTCAACGACACTCATACTCCAATGTGTCTATGCCTTCATTGTTAGCATGAGTTTCATCAGTTCGTTCCATGCATATTTTTTTGCTCTTTCTAGTAGTTATCAACCACGAGGTGTCTACTACTTGTGTGGTTGCTACATATGGGCACCTTTGGATTTGTGTTTCTTGGGCACACTGATTACATGAAAGAGATGCTGAAAATTCTTCCATGTCATCACTCTTTGAGTCACTGTATATGATGCATGAAACTCTCTTCTTCTCAATCTTTCCATAAATGTTTATCTTAGATATCTACAAGGAAAGATCGTGGATCCCTAGGTACGCATCTACTATACTCAGCCATGGCCTTCCCATTATAATTGGGAAGTCCCCTTCATTTTTGTTAACTTCAATCACTAGAAAATTGGCTAGGTAAGACCACCCACACACAGTGGTAATGATGTCCTCCATCAATCCCAAGGGAATGGTGATGGACTAGTCAACCAGTTCCAGTTGAATGTTACTCTTCTTAAGTTGGGGCAGGTTCCAAGCTTGATACATTTCTCATGATATTAAATTGACTTTGAAACCTGAGTCAAGAAGAGCCCTATGTGGTTTTTTTCTAGTGATTTGTAGATAGACTAAGGGGTTTCCAAGGTTAGATAGCTTCTTGGGAAGGTGGCCTACCTTGATCCAGTCAATTACGGTATGCGTTAACATAACCGTATGCATACAGCTTTGTTGTTGTTGGACTGAAGGATGCTCTGAAGTGTTAGATGGTGGAGGCATGTACATAGGCTCAACTACTTGTTGTTATGAGAGTTTGTCTAGGCTTCTGGTTTTGAAGAATGGTCTTTTCTTTTTACAGTTGTCAGAACCAGCAGCAGGTTGAATATTTACAGCTCTCGCAGCATTACGTTGTTGCGGTTGAGTGGGAAGTTCCCCTTGCATTATTAGAGTAGGTTGTATGGGAACTATAGGTGGAAGAGGTGCAAATGGAGTTGGAGGATGGGATGAGTGTGGAATGTCTCCTAAAGGAGGAGTCCCCCTGAAGTAATCCCAAACTTGGTAGTGACGTTGGGGAGGTGTGTGACCCATAGAGTCACTTGAAGAAATCGGCTGCTACACATAATATCCATATGGGTCTAGCTACCAGTAAGGGTATTGTTGTGTCAGCAGTGGCATCCCCCATGACTATGGGTATTGCCACTGCTGATGCTATCTGATGGGTTGTGATGGAGTTCCACTTGGATAATATGTTAGTGGTTGGTGGAACTGCCTTGGGTTACCTTGAGGGTAAGGTAACCTTTAAGGTATTTGCCGTTGGTTGAGTCTTGGATTAAGTGCATACACCCCAGACTCCTGTAGATGTGAGATAATTGGACAACATCCCTTAGGATGGTCATATTGGTAGATCTCACATCCACCATCATCATCTGTGTGTACATCCACAACTTCATCAGAGATAGTAATTTTTCCCTTACCCTTGTTATGTGCAGGGCCTAAATCTCTTTGCTTTTTCTTACCTTTGTCACTACTCCATTACTCCTTAGACTCTTCTACGATCTTCAAGACACTTTCAAGTCTAGAGTCTAAGCAATCCCACAATTGATCTACCTAGCCGATACTTCAGTTGTTAGTTTTTGGATCGGCAAGGTTTTTCTGTTCACCAACTCTTCGAGTGGTGACTCATCCTCCTCATCACAAAATCTTACTCCCTTCTTCTGAAGGGAGGGATCACGGTTGTATTCTTCCACACTTTCCCTTTTGTGTAGCTCACCTTCTTCTTTTGCTACTTATTCCAACAAACGATGTACTTCATGGGATCTAAGTTTTGATAGACTCCCTTGGGCATAAGTCCCAAGGGTTCTTCTAGTTTCATACCTTAGCCCATCCATAATGTGGCAAAGTTGATCTTGTTGAGTGTATCCATGGCCCAAGTAATGATGTAACAATGTGTGGTAGTAGGCCATGGCAGCATCCAAGGGATCATGATTACCTTGTTTCCAACCTTGGATCTGCTTACGCAAATTAGACACTTGGGAGTACATTTGATACTTATCGTTGAAGAGTTCTAGCATCATACTCCACCTCCTTATGGTTTGCAGTTCCAAGGACTAGTACCAACTCTTTTCCTCTTTAGTGAGTGTCCTAGGAAGCAACTTAAGTTTTTTCCACTCGTTTTCTATGTTCTGCAAGGTGCAAGCATCATGGAATGCCTGTAAATGATGTTGCAGATCTAAGTTGTATCCCCCCTGAAAGCATGAGATATTGTTCATGTCTAAGCTTTTGATTCGACTATCCTTTTGATGCCTTGTTGGAATTCTTACTGCCTCCATTATGTTGAGCATACTTCAGGTTGCAAGTAGGGGCTTATCATGATCATCTCTTTCATGATGCTTGTGATGTCTTCGTTGCTCCCTACTTTCCCTTCATCTTTGCCCTTGTCCTCTCTCTCGACTTTCTCGTCAAGGTCTCTCGTTTTGTCTATCCCTATCCTCACCATTATGTTCATGGTGGCTGCGCCCAGATGTGGAAGGAGAGGGTGAGCAATGCGATGAAGGAGAAGAAGAAGAGGAACCATCACCATTATAATGTTTCTTTCCTTCTCTTCAGCTGTTATAGCCCCGATCGTGGTGACAATCTAAGTGTCTATCCTTAGCATAAGTTGTTGTTCTCTCTATGAATAATTGGCATTCACGAGGATTAGAACCAGTGTTATGTATTTTTGATCATAAGTTCTGATACCCAGCCTCCTCACCATCATTAGGAGGGGGAACATCATTTGTTAGAGAACCTGTTATAATGGGTCCATCATCTCCTATTTCACTAAGGATGTGCAGACCTTTGCCCTTCAACAGTGTATGTTGACTCTCCTGCCTTGAGTCCTGAATACGTTGTGCTTCTATGGAATGATAATCTCTCATGTCAAAGTCTTCTGTAACATATTCAGCATATAATTCGGTCATGCTAATCTATGCCAAGGCATGGAGGAGCATGCTTGGGACTGATCGATCTGGGGGTAACAGATGTTACCTTGCAAATCTCTCCATCGTAGCTATTCGTCTTGATGGAGGATAAAAAAAGTTTTGAATATACTCATTACGATGAGTATAGACTATCCGGTATTGTTTAGGACTTGGCTGATTTCGGCTATGTGTTTTTGATTGCTGATTATTTCATGTATTATCCCTAGGTGGTGAGTTGCTTTTGTTAGAAGAAGACATTTTTTTCAGTGTGCTATTTTTACCATTATATAAATTTTTCTTTTAATTAACCCGAAGGTTCGTTTAGGCTCCCAACAATGTGAGTGATATCCTATGTTCTATTCAGCGCACAAACACTTAGTCCCCAGCAACGATGCCAATGATGAGTGGCAAGATACCCCTACACTCAACCATATGAATACGAGCATAGCACATGCAATCTAGTTGAACTCCATAGACTAAGTGCCTACATGCCCCATGGAACACTTAGGATTAATCATTTGTTGTCTTCCTAGACTTACTTGTAGTTGTCACAGTGTATGGTTAAGTGAGTCCAAGGTATATGATTTTTATGGTTTTTATGTTTTATGTCTCCTATGCTAACAAGGTGAAGGGTTGAGAAACTAATTACTAACTCTAACTAATGAACTAAGTCTAAATTACCTAGTGTCAGCATCTGTTCCCACTTACCGTACACACCCTAAACCGATGCAATCATTTTTACCAAACGCTAATCGTTGTTGGGATCAACATGCGTAACGCACGTGCTCGAAGTGGTCGTACTAAGGCACCTAACTAGGAGAGGAGGGTTGAGAAGGAAAATAGTAAATAACAAGTAATAAATAATAGTAATAAAATCCTATTCCATGCACTGCAAGGTTTATCCATGAAGCTCATCTTTATTTTCGTACACAAACTTGTGTTCAGGTACAATGTCTACTCAAATAAAGATCCGTTCACTTTGGGACTCCTACTGTGAGCACATGGAAAATATTCTATCTCTGGAGTGATCAATCTACCAGAGTTTCCCTACTGTCTAGCCTAGGATGATGAAACAAGGGAGAGCCACCTCTTATTTATAGATATGATGGTGCACCGCGATATCATGTACACGATATCGCAAAGGAAGACACGATATCATGGCCCATGCGATATCGTGTCCCATCAATATTCTTTATGAATTATTTAAGTGTGATTATTAGTGTATAAGTTCTATTTTTGGTGATTTAAAATTTTCTAATAACTTAATTTTGGATTTTATGTTTTGTATATAGAATATATGAATCTTTAAGGAATTTAATGTTATTCTTTAAGTGATTTTATAATTTATCTATGATAAATTTTAATGTGTGACATAGAAAACATCAAATCCATAATACCAGCCCTCTAGTTTAATATTTGAAATTCAAACATGCTTGTCTATTGAATCAACCATTCCATAACTTAAGAATAAGTAGTTAATGGACAATCAAAATCACTTGGACTATATCCATAATAGAACATGAATCAAAAATTTTATATACCATCAATAACTATGGAGTGTAGCGACCAAAAACATCGGTGGCTAGAAACACCGAGAGGTTTTTGGGTGAACAGTTTAACCCCAGATCTATGTGAGGGTTGTGTTGGATAGAACGAAAGTGGGGCACCCTGAATGGTCTAGTCAATCAGATAGTGACTTAATTAGTGTAACTTAACATTACATGAATGTTGTTTTAAGTACAAGATATGTGAGGCAAAATCGATGATCAATAAATGCAGGAATGAAGAAAATAATGCTAAACAGCGATAACAATAAAGAGATAACAGAATAAATTAGGGTAAGAAAATGCACCAGCACAAAGTTGCAGGTTCAATTCTTTGCCTTGCTTGAAAATGTATAGCGAGTTATATGACACCGAAGGTGCACAAAGAGTTCAAGAATGACGAGAATGCTTGAAATGTGCCAACTATGCCTTTGAGTGAGAACTTAAAAGCTAACAGTGTAAAATGCCAACAAGCCAACTACTCTTGCTAATGCAGAAATGCCAATTCTTGGAATCAGAAAGCCAATGTGTAAAAATGCCAATGCAAAAAGCCAACTCAAATTGCCAACCACAAAGATGCCAAACTGAATTGCCAACCCAAATTGCCAACTACAAAAAATGCCAACCCTTTGAGCATTGCTCATCGGGGTATTTATAGGATGAGGAGCAAGCGAGAAATGAGGCATGGATACCACATATCCTAGACCCATGAGATGCTAATGTGCCCATACTGCATAGATGTGCAAAATCGGTCATGAACTTGCTACATTGCAACCATGTTCTCAAAACTACACATGTTGGAATCCAGTGTGCCAACAATGCAAGCAAAACTAAAGCACATTGAAGTAGCGTAGCCACTTGGTATGTTGTGCTATGCTATGCAGCGTAGCACATTAGCGTAGTGTAGCTGCTTGCTATACTATGCTATGCTATGCAGCGTAGCACATTGGTGTAGCGTAGCTGCTTGCTATATTGTGCTACGCTATGTAGTATAGCATAGTGTAGCCATTGGTTTAAACAAAAAACTTGCATTGGAGTCACCAGCTTTTGCTGAAAGCCTTGGTGCACATCGGGCTAACCTTTGGAGAATTTTTATTGATGTGCATCCTTGCTACACTATGCTATGCTACGTAGCGTAGCAACCAAGGTAACTTGCACTTCTGTCAAAACTATGATGAGAAGACTTTGCTTATTTTTCCCTTGCTATGCTGTGCTACACTATATAGTGTAGCATAGCATAGCACCCTATATTGGCAGAATTTTAACTTTGCCTTGTGCAAACATCTTGCCAAACTTATATTCAGACATTTGATTGATTTTTTGAAGGCTTGGTATGTTTTGCAGCTTAGCATAGCATAGTAGGCTTCTCCACTAGAAAACTTGCCAAACTTTTTTGTCCATCTTGAACACCGCCGACAACTCCTAGCATGGTTTTTGAGTAGACTGTCAGCCGGGTGAATTGTCCAAGTGGGTAGGCTGGAGAATCCATTGAGCCTATCAGCTCTGGAGATAGAAAACTTGCCAAAGTAAACATTCTACCCTCAGTGCCTACATTTTCTTGCCAAACCATCATGACACTACACTTGTGGAAATCCTTGCCTAAATTCCAAGACCCTGGTGAAGCAAGAGGGTTTCAAAATTTTATGGTGTTTCAATGGCCCCTCTTTGTCGATGTCTAGAGGATGGGCCCGAGAGATGCCGGCAAAGAATAAAAAATACCATGAAAGACAAGATGCTAACATCACTCCTTAGTAATTGTCAAGATGTCACTTGGCTATGCTTGAGAGTGCTAGGATAGTTATGTAGGGAAGGGGAAAGAGTGGAGCTACGAGAATAGTTTTCGGAAGGGAAAGATGTAGCACAGTGTAGTCCCTTGTCTGGGTGCTTGTGAGGGAGTCAATGTGCATGGGCATCTTTTCTTTTGTAGGCTTCTGACATCTTGTCAAAATGCTTAGATTTGGTCATCGTGAAATAGCTGATGTGCCATTTTTTTTAGGCACGTTTTTTTTAAGCTTTTTCTCTTTTACACTTTTCTTTTGCGATTTTGCCATTTTCATTTGCAAACAACCTTGTTGTTGCAGGATAGGTGCTTCCTTACTAGGATGAATTGTGTTACATCCATGTGGGGCTTTGACCTACCTACAAATGCTTCCCATGTGGTGAGTTACATTATGCACATCATGGACTTTGTAGTTGAGCATATGGGAGGGCTTTACAGGCATTAGGAAAAAATTCGTAAAAGAGCAATGAGAAGGAGAATCACAAGTGTAAGGAATGAGGTAAAGGAGGTTAAGGGGGAGGATAGGATCTGCACTCCCAAGTAGCCAAGCTAGTTTAGATGACCACCTTAGAATCATGTAGTGTCCTGCTGCCATGGCGAAATGCACCTCTGACTAACGCCCCTCCGGCATGTATCCTGTAAACACAATAGAGCTAGAAGAAACAACCATCAAGGAAAATGAAGGCAAACGTCTTTATTGCTTTGGATGTTGCTGGAGCAATGGACATTGTTGCTAAGGCATTTGACATCCAAACCAAAAAGGCTAGCAACGGTTCTAGTAGCATCAACATGAAGGAGTCGACATCGAGATGGCTAGGAATTGTAGTGATGCGAGTGCTCAGGAGTCCCTACCCAAGAAAAACATTATGCAGTTTAGCTGTATGGTGAGATTCCTAATAGCTGAATGTCTTTTGTGCTTGACTAATGGGGGGGCTAGAGGGTAGCACTTTTGTGCCTAGGCCACAATAGTGTTGGGACTCCAGCAACATGTGCTAACAACAGAAGCTACTACTAGGGTAACAGGTCGTGGTGGCGGTAACTCCAAAAGGTTAACAAGATGTTAGATGACATCTTCAGAGGATCAACAAGATGCCAGGGGTAGTGGCATTGCATATATTCTAGAGAGTGTTTTCTTGGCATTGTGAACTACATTATGGATCTGCAACATCCCACCCTGTGTTGGCACTGTGCATGCTTGCTTGTTTGTAGAGTCATGGATGCATGCTGAGGACATGCCACGAAACCAATTTAAGGTCTTGGTAGATCGTTTGATGGGATGGTTTAAGATCTCAACAGACTGTGGTGTACTAGTTTAAGGTCCTAGTAGACCGATATGCTAGTTTAAGGTCCTAGCATACCACTGTGCTAGTTTATCATCGTAGCAGATGATGGATGGGCCAGTTTAAGGTCGTAGCAGACCGCCTGTGCTAGTTTAACATCGTAGCAGAAGTGCTTTTTTAGTTTAATATCATGGCAAATGATCTGTGCTAATTTATAGTCATAAAAGACTATCTGTGCCAGTTTATAGTCATAGCAGATTATCTTTACCAGTTTTATGTCATAGCAGATGAGCTTTACCAGTTTTACGTTGTAGCAGACGTGCTTACCTTACTCATGCATCAGATATAGTATGGCTTGAGATACAAATGATTCACAGGATTTCCAAAATCGTTGCCATCCATGTCTACCAACTTGAAGGCTCCATTCTCGTAGGATTTTGTGACAATTAATGGACCTTCCTAGTTTGCTGAGAATTTGGTCACATGCTCATGGACAGCCTTGAGAATGAGGTTCTCTTTTTTTATCTATCGTTGATGTGGGTTTGCATGATGCTTCTACTATTGCCTATCTTGATAGCACTCTATGTGGCCAAGTGTTTATGCACGGTCCTCCTCTATGGAGTCAAGGTTGATGATCCTCAACTCATTATTATGGGCTTCGCTCACGTTGTTTGGTAGGATCATTCAAAGTAATGGTACCTATAGCTCAAGGGGTAATACCACTTCAAATTCGTAAACAAGACTGTAAGGAGATTTACTTGTTATTGTCCTGCATGTTGTTCTATAAGCCCACAGCACATAGATGATTTACTCGTGCCATCGCCTCTTATTTTTGCTAAGCATTTTCTTGAGAAAGTTGATGATGGCTTTGTTCGTAGCTTCTACCTGTCCATTTTCCTATGGGTAGTATGGTGAGGAGAACAATTACCTAATGTCAAGGTTGTTGCAAAAGGTTTTGGTTTCCGCACTACTAAATTGTGGCCCGTTGTTTATCACAATAGTCATGGGAAGCCCAAACCTCATCACGATGTTATCTAATATAAAGTGACAAACCTATTGAAATATAGTCTTCCTAAGGGGGATAGCCTCTACCCACTTTATAAAATACTTAGTGTCAATGATGATGAAGCTATGCCCTATAGAATACTTAGGTGTGATAGGTCCTATAATGTCTAGTCCCCATCATTGAAATGGCCACGTGATCTGCATCAGGTTCAACTTAGTAGGTGAAATGTGTATAAGATTTGCATATCATTGGCACATATCACAAGTCTTAACTTTGTCTAGGCAATCATATTCCATGTGAGCCTAGTAGTATCCTAGGTGTCTAATTTTTGCTGCCATGGCCCTAGGTACTATGTGTCCACCACACAGTCCCTTGTGTACCTTAGTAATGGCCTTCTGTGCTTGTTCCTCATTTATGCATGCCAGAAATATCCCATCAAAGGAGCATTTGCATAAGGCATTGTCTCCCATAAGTACATATTTCTGGCATGCTTTCAGATAGCATCCCTTTTGGTAGATATCAATATTCATGGGGGTTTTCCATGTTGTAAATAGGCTTTAATGTTAGCATACCACTCCTGGGTATCCATAGTGCTTACAGAGGCTATGTGTACCTCTTGAGTAATAGGCTCTGTCTATACACTTGATTATCGAAGTGGGAAAACTTACGAACGAGTGTGGTAGCACATTTAATGCTACGATGGCCAACGCATCTACTACGGTGTTCTCGTTGCGTGGCACATGTTGAATGTTTGTTGTTGCAAACTATTTAAGAAATATTTTGGCTAGGTCACAATAGGACTGCAAATGAGTAGATTTGTAGGCATAGACCTCAGTGATTTGATTCAAAACAAGTTGTTAATCACCTTGAATCGCCAAGTGCTGAATTTTTAATGCTTGGGATGCTAGGAGGCCCCTGAGGAGTCCTACGTACTTTGCCACATTGTTCGTACAAAGGAATGAAAAATGATAAGAAAACAGTTGAATGTCCCTAGAAGGAAATGTAATGATGGCCGCTGCACTACCACCACGCGTAGTCAAGGCGCCATCAAAATGCAAAGTAGCTTTGAGATATAATGGAACAGCGTTGATGGTGCTAATGTGCTCATTAGGGAATTCAGGTTCTATGGTTGCCCGATCATCGATGGGTGAGGTCGTAAGTTGCATAGCTATAGCTTGACCTTTTGTCGATGATTGGATCACATAATGCAAATCTAATTCCATAGTTATGGATTTCCATTGGCCTATACTGCTGCTTTCGTATAGATTGTTTGTGAATGCCCAGAGTACATTGCTATTGCAAATGATGTTAACTTTGCTATGGAACAAATAATGCCTCCATGTTTTTAATGCAAACACTAAGGTGATGTAATTTATTTCCACCTCATTGTACTTCACCTTGTATGCTATCAATGCATGACTCAAGTAATATACTAGAATCTTAGAGCCATCTTTTCTTCTCTAACATAACAGTGTTGCGATAGACGTGTCTAAGGTGGCAAGGTAGATGTAGAAAGGCTTATCCCTTTGCAGTGGGTAAATAGTCAGGAGGTGTAAAAGCTCTTTCTTTAGATCATCGAAGGCTTGTTGGCATTGTGTTGTCCATTCAAACTTAACCCCTTTCTTTAGTAAGTGTTGCATGCGGTGTAACTTATCAATCAACTTTGCTATAAACCTTCTAATGAGCTATACCCTACCTTACAACCCATGCAATTCTTTAAGGTTAGTAAGGGGTGCTAGATTAATGATGTTCTTAACTTTGTTAGGGTCCACTTGTATTTTAGCCTCCAATACTACAAACCCTAACATGCATCCAATTCTTACCCCAAAGACATACTTTTTTGAATTGAGGCATAAGTCATGCATCTAGCAGCATTTGAGAACTACACCTAGATCATTGGGATGATCAACAGCCTCTTTACATTTGAAGGCTATGTCATCCACATAGTCATTTAGTGTTTCTAGGATGTAGTTACTAAAGATGTATGTCATGGCTCTTTGGTAGGTTGCTCTGAAGTTCTTAAGTCCAAAGGGCATCATGGTGTAATAGAAGGTACCCCATGGGGTCATGAAAGTTGTTGTTAACTAATGCTCTGGGTTGATGCAAATTTGATTGTAGCCAAAGAAACCATCCATGAAGGATAGCAGAGTGTGACCAGCTATAGTGTCGATGACTTTATCAATACTCAGTAGTGGGAAGTCATCCTTGATTGTTACTTTGCTCAGATCCTAGAAGTCTATACAAATTTGTATTCCTCCCATTTTCTTAGAAACTACAACAATGTTTGACACCCATTCTAAGTAATCAACTACTCGAATGAAACCATCTTGATACAGCTTAGTGATTTCATCACATATGGCTAGTGCAATCTCTGGTTTAACCTTGTGAGCCTTTTGTTTAACTACTTTCATATGCAGATCTAAGACAATGTTGTGTTGTATAAGCCTTGGATCTAAGCCTGACATGTCATTATAAGACCATGGGAATACTTTGATATTATCTTTCAGGATCTTGGATACATCTTTGTGTGTTTTTGAATCTATGAGGGAGCTAATTTTTAATATTTTTATTTCCCCTTGGATGTAGTCATAGGCATTTCAATGAGAGGGTCCTCAGTTACATCCCTGGCCTCTAAATCTAAGGCTTGTACCAAATGTTTCGGCTAGTCTTCAGATGTTTCTAAGGATGCTACAATGCTATCTGTAGATGATTCCCAGTCTATTGACTCTAGGTTTAGTTGTCTTGTAAGTTTTCCATGTGGACCTGTCAAAGCTAGAGGTGAAGATAGATCATGATGCATAGCCATTCTTGCTCAGCCTACCACAATAAGATAAATGCAAAGTCAAGTGATACTTTTTTGTAGCAATGATGCATAGTAAATTTTTGCAAATCAACGATGAAATATGAAATGGTTAAATAATTGTAAACTATGATACAAAGTTTGTAGTCTGCTAGTTTAAGGTCGTAGCAAACTGCCTGGATGTAGAAGTTTAAAACTGCTAGTTTAAGGTCTTTTTGGACTACTAATAGGTTAGGTTTGTAAAGGTAAGTATTAGTTTAAGGTCTTCGCAAACCATAAATGAGTTAATGTTGCAAAGGTTAAAATTATTAGTTTAAGGTCTTTGCAGACTGCTAACTTGGTTAAAACTATGAGTCAAAACTGCTAGTTTAAGGTCTTTGTAGACCGTTAATGGGTTGCCTTTGTAAAGGTAAGTTGCTATTAGTTTAAGGTATTTGCAGACCAATAATGAGTTATGTTCGCAAAGGTAACTTACTAGTTTCAGGTGGGACAAGGTTTTCAATCTAGCCCACCTACTATGATGGAAATAGTGTTGCGATGCTATGGTGAGAGTGCTACGCTATATGGAACGTCTCACATTACTTGGGGTACGAAAATGGCAAATTCCTTTTCACCATGTTGGCTATAAATAGGGGTTTACCCTTGGTAAACTCGTCATTTTCATCATAAGAGTGTAGAGCCCACATCGAGAGCATAGAGTGGTTGTATCGACAAAGAGCAAGGTGATTTAGCATAGCAACTAAGAAAGAATCTACAACCGAGACAATGACACCTAAAAGAGAATGCAAATACCTAGTGCTCGCCAAGGTAGATGAGGTGAAAGACATCCTAGAACTTCTATCGCAGGTACACGTTTTGGTACGAGAGGAGGCTCCATTAGCCCGGTAAGTTGCTACGCTACCTTTGTTTTCCATGTTGCTGTTATTGTTTCTACTTTCCTTTTTCATTTTTTGTTTTGAAAATCTGCGTCTTCTGTCACCATTTTGGTTGTTACATCGCTATTGTTGCCAATTTGGCCATGATGGGTGTACAGACACTATGCTAAGGTTGCATGTAGTATTGCCCAGGCTGCCCTTACCGTGACTACCTCACCACAGAGGTTTAGGTGATTTTGGCAACCTAGCATACAAATAGTGTAGCGTACAGCCCTCAGGAGGGTTTGGCCATGTGGAAGATTTGACAGTGTAATAGGTGTTTAACACAGCATAGTGTGAGTCATTTTGTACGTCAAAGGATTTATTGAGATAGCTGTAGCATATTAAATTCTTTCTTGTTTAAAATTCATATTTAATTTTTTGTTGCTATGCTAGGCCAATGTGTTGTGAGACATTTTGGTCAATGCATCGATGATATCGCATTGCTACGCTATTACCCCTATGGTCTTGCTACGCTACATGCAAGGAAATAGCTATGCTACCCTACTTGTAAACGGCTAATCTTGCTAAGCTACATGTGAACTTCACTCAAACATAATATAAACATTTACCATTATGTTTTGTAGGGTGATGTTAAGACCCATCTTGATTGTCCTAGAAATTGTAGGGGTTTTGTGCTGCCTAAGCAAACTAGTGGCCAATGTTCCTTCACCCCATGCATGTGTGGAGCGATAGGTGATCTGGTTCAGGGAAGGTGTGTGGGACTTCCTACAATTTCTCCTCCAACACTTTAGTGTGATCGTTTGGTCACACTTATCGAAGGGGGTAGCGGCCACAATTACAAAAACCATGTTACTTGGGGCAAACCGGGGTATTCTGAAATTTCTAATCGATGGAGTAATTGAGGGCGAGCAGGCAGGAGGATCTAGTGAGCATCCAAAAAGCTTGAGGCATCTAACTTTGATCTGGGAAATGGCCAAATATAATTTCTACCACCTATACAACATGTTATTCATTTCTCGTCACATGGGAACCTATTTTTAGAACCCATAAGGAACTGTTTATTGTGTCGGTGGGTGAGTTCTGTAAACATATTCCACTATGTTATGCAATGCATGCTATGCTAGGAAAAAAATGTTAACAGTGTATGTGGTCTTTTTGTTACCAGGTTTTACATCAACAAGAGTGGGCTTCATGGTGATATTAATGCCTTGGCCCTGACATAGATGATGTTGTGGGAGTTTTCCTATGCTGGGAATATGCTCATTGACATGATAGGCCAATGCGAGGGTGAGTACAAAACCTATCCAACCTAGTACCCCTAGTTTTACAATAGATATAAGGAGTTCAATTGGTTGGATGGGGATTGGAGATCCCTTAAGCCAATCACCGTTAAAGACGTGTTTGTGGATCTCCCACCGTTCCCATCACCGTTCAAACCTAGTATGCTAAACTGTGAATTGTTCGCATGTTCGAGTATTGTTCCTATTTTTCTTTTGTTTTTCTATTTTGTTTAAGTTTTTGCTTTTTCCTTTTGTAAACTACTACAACGGTGAAGAAATCCTAGGAGGTAATGATGATCACCTCTGGGCATAATGAGGCTAACATTTATTTCAAGTATGAGGAGGTAGATGAAACTTAATGCTGGCTTTGCAACGGGGCCTCAAAATCACTCACCAACAACCTTCAGGATGCTAGGCTCATGAAATTATTCTTGGCCATGAACTCAAGCATCCCTAATGCTGAGATGCTTGCACTAGCCAACTCCTTTTCTAAAAGAGCAAACTGCTTTCACACACGTGTGCACGGTGTGCTGGTGGTTCCTGAGATTAATGATCATCTATTCATGGATCTCTTCAATGTTCCCTCTAATGTTCTCCACATGGGAGCAAAGACCAAAAATGAGGCAAACCATCAGGGGGACATTGAGTGGCTATGGGTAGAAAAAGGGTAAAAGGGGATCCCTATTGAAGTGGCTACGCTGAGAGTGGCCAAAATGGTTTACCCTATCTTCTGTGCTCGTGCTTTCCCCAAACTAATCTCCTAAAGAAAAATCATTGGGGTTGAGCAAGCTTGGGTGATGAGAGAGGTTATGGAAGAGGAGGCCCGTTACAATTGGTCCAAGCATCTCTGCAAAGGTCTGTAGGCTGAAATGGTCAAGCTTCATAAGAAGCCTAAATCCCATTTCAATGTGCATCATGCTTTCTTTGTAACCTACTTGTGGTGCTTCATGGAGTTCTTGGTAGTTCATGAGAATGGAGTCTGGGTGATGCAAAATCATAACCAAATTTCTAAACCATGGATTTGCCAAGTCTTCTACACCACTCGATCCCAGGATCCCCCAAAAGCTATTGAGGAGTCATTTTCAATGACGATTAGGGATCGGATGGCCCACAACTTTTGTGGCCAAGATAGCGTAGGAGAGGCACCCCCTACTACTACAGGTAGCATATCAAAGGAAAAATACCTCATTGGGGAGACGATGGCCACTAAATTGTAGAGCAAGAGGTCTCATCCGGTTGAGGAGCCTCCCTATATAGATGAAGAAGGGGAGTAGAAACTACGATCCAAGCTCCATAGGATATAGCCTCCCATTGGTAAATGCTTTTTATTTCTATTTGTTATTTTGTCTATTTGGTTAATTCTTGCTACATTGTGCTATGCTAGGTAGTGTAGCACAACGTAGCATCTATTTCAAGTTAGTCTGCTTTTACCTAATGTGAACACACTTTGCTATCAGAGGAAGAAGAGGAAGAGGAAGAAAGAGAAGAGGTGACGGCCCCCAAAATAGGGGTGGCTAATAAAGATGTGGGCCCCTTGCCACAGAGGAAAGGGCCCCTATCAAGAAAGAAAGAGCTCCAACCACAAAGGAAGGGGCACCCGTCGATGAGGAAAATGCTCTTGTTGATGAGGAGGACGTTTCTACCAATGAGGATGACTTCCCTGCTGATGAGGAGGACACTCCTATGGATGAGGAACATGCTGGTGCATAGAAAGAAGGGCCCCAGTGAATAAAGAAGAGGCCCATGTCAATCAAGAAGGGACCACTGTTGATGATCCCTTTGCTAAATATAGTTTAGCACCAAAGAAGCAGATGAACATAGAGGGCGTTGCCATGTTGCTGAGTCAATAAGAAGGAGGGAAGCTACAACTAGATGTTGGTGAGTTTAATCGCATATTCAACAGTATGTCGATGGATGACCCCCCGCTATCACCCCTGAGCATTTACTGGGTAGAAGCCTTTACACTATCATTCGCATTGCTCATCAACCTTATTATGATCCTCTTAGTCATAACTAACACATTTGGTTATGTGGCAGGCACTGCTATTGACACTGCAAGCCCTTCTTCGATCTGCCTGTGACCATGGGCCAAGACCCCCGATAAGTTTTCATTCATGCAGGTGGTGATCGATGACATGATCGACCATCTAAGGCAGATTGATCCAAATGTGGGTAAGTGATGTAGCTATGCTAGGCTTTTTAAATTACTACGCTAGACTTTTTGGATTGCTAAAATTTGCTACGCCACTATGACTAATGTATTTTTGTGTGTGGTCGACAGCCTCTTGCCTCAAGTGGGACCCAAAATAAGTAGTCAAGGTCAACGCTATGCTTGCATTCCTGTAAGAAGTGACCGAAGTACCCCATCGCATATACGACAAGGCTAGCAAATGCGCATTGTATTTAGCATGCTCCCTATGGGAGTGCAAGCGTGTAAACGAAGACCTATGGAAATGGGTCTAGAAGCTTGAGAAGGAGAAGGCTAATCTAACCACCGAGGTGGTAGACCTTAGCTCCAATAATGAATTCCTATTGGCCCATAATACCAACGATGGTAGTTGGTGCATGGCCATCATTGATTATGCAAGATATTGGATGGTCGTATGGCACAACAATGAGGCTAGGCGTGAAATGATTGAGCAAAAAATGCAAATGGACTTGTTGGCCTAGAAGAACCAAGATTGGAAGGATTATAGCATAAGAGTTTATGAGTGGGGGTAGTCCCAGAAGAACCACAAGCATATGTATAAACTAGAACATGCCACATACCATAAACAGTACTAGGACACTTCTATTATGTTGTATACTCACGAAATGTTCCTGGATGTCATTGGTGCTTCTGGGGCTTACGAAAAATTCATGCAATAGGTGATGGTTAGCAAATCACCTAAATGGGAAGTAAGTTTCCCCATAGGTGAGACCGCCACTACCTCCTTCTCTCCAAGACTACCGAGCTGGACGACTGTTAAAAAGGAGAAAATTGCAACAGATACTAACTAGGGCAATAGGTACTGGGTGGATATTACAAAAGAGGAGGTTTGGCAATGCCTCGGGACTGTCTTGGATCACACACCCTTTGAAACAAACACGAGGTCATCTCAGGTTAGTCACTTTCTTATGATACAATAATTTTTTTTACTCTAGTTTTTATCGTGACTCTAGCTGACTACTTCATTTTCTATGATACAGATTCCAGATGAAGAAGCAAGACCCTCTGAGGACGGGAATAATGATGCAGAGGAAGAGGATGCAAAGGAGGATGATGCATGATAGCAAAGGCTCTCATTTGTATTTTTGCAATAATATTGCAATGATTATTTGATTAAGAATTTTAAATGAATTATGACTTATGACAAGACTCATTTTATTTTAGCTTATGTATTATCTACGTGATCTATTCTTATCATTTTTCATCTTAGTTTTAGGCCATTTCAAGTCGTGGTCAGGTGATAAGAAAGAATTTTTTTTTATTATTTATCTTTTTGAATAGCCATTTTTAGGCCTTGGTGGGCCGCGGTGGTAGTTTAAGGCCATTCTAGGCCATCGCTAGTTTTAGGCCATTTTGGGCCATCATAGATGTGTGGGGTAATAAATTTTGTCAGTTTTAGATCTTAGCGGGCCGTGGGGCAATGCGAATGGAACATTTTACCAGTTTTAGGTCTTATGGGGTTGTAACGTGATACGGTTAGAAAATTTTGCTAGTTTTAGGCCTTATCAAGCTAAGACATAATGTAAACAAATGATTCTGCTAGTTTTAGGCCTTAGAGGGATGTCACGTAATGTGAATAGAGGATATGGGAATAGTTTAATAGAGTAAGTTGGATGCCTAGCATAGATGAATGAATGTGAAGCAAACAAGAAAGAAATGTATAACAAATGTTAACCAGGTAGGAAGCAATGGATTTGCTACACTATACACAACTGCTTTCTAACCCATCATGGATTTAGTGAGATGTAGGGTTGAGAGGCTTTACTACGACATTCATCTACATTGTCATCTTCTGCTTGAAAAGGCAACTTGGCCCATGCTATTTCATATTCTGAGCTGGCATGTTGGGATGGCTCTTTTGTTAAAGAGTTAGTGTTGACAGAGACAGGTGCCTCGTTCTTAGAGGTTAGGACCTCTAAACCCTGCTCCATATCTACGTTGTTTATTTCTTGTGTTGTCACCTTGTCACTGTGAATCACCACCTCCCTACCTACATAGGGTAGATGGATTTCCTGATGTATGGATGAAGAGACAATCCTAAGTTGGGCTAACTAGAACCTCCCCAAGATTAGGTTAAACCCGAGCATCTCTACTACCATGATAAATATTGCGTTGGTTGAAAATTGGTCCCCTACCACAAATTCAATGTGGACAGTGCCTTTCACCATGACCCATGCCCCATTCAATGACTTCAAGCATGACATTTCTGTGGGTTTGATTTGGTCAATGAGGAATGGGATGACGTTCATAGGAGCCCTGTCATCAATGTGTACTCTTTAGATCTTATGTTGGCCGACCTAAATTGTGATGAATACAGGTGTTGTAGTCACCTGACCCTTTTTAGGATCTTCCCTAATGGAATCATCATAGAATGTTAATTGGGATGGCTCCAATTCTCTAGGTGTAGAAGGAAGCATAACCAAGTGAATTGCTTTCTCTTCTACTGGCATGTTCTCGTCAATTGGTATCATCGTTAACATGTGAACCAAAGCCTCACGGTGTACAGTGGAAGTCATTATCAGGTCATGTAGGATCAACATTGTGTTCTTTTCTTTTAGAACCTGCTTGACCTAAGTAAGACCACTTAAAAGGTCTTGTCCACCTTCCTGTTGTTTACTTCCCCTCTCCTCTTCCATTCATCCTAGGAGATGAATTTCCCTAGGAGGGATAGTTTTGGGTTTGGGGTTGGACCCTTTCAGTCGAGGTGGCGATGACCACGCATGCGTAGCAGTGTTAACTTTTGGTGATGAGGTAGACATAGATGCAAAGGGTGAGTGAGTAGTCTTGGAAGGACCTGGGGCAGTACGTTCAATTGCCACTTTTCTTGTCGAATGCTCTTCTCGTTTCTTTGGATGAGATGGCTACGATGTCGTCTTATGCTGGGAGGGGATAGTTCAGTGGCTTGGACCCCTAATGATGAGTGGTGTTTGTGGTGTTAGTGAGGGTGGTGGTGCAATTTTATTTATAGAAGATGTAGGGGCGAATGTTTGAGGAGGGACTTTTAGGACAAATGGTTGTTGCGGCAATGTTTTAGCTACTGGTGGTGTAGGTGCACTACGCTGAGGTACACAAACCACAAACGGTTGTTGAGGTGGTTTAGGATTACTTTCAATGCTGATAGTGTTGATAATGTAACCAGCATTGCTGACGTTAAGTGGATCTGTGTAAACATGCATAGATTGATTCTCGGGATGCACAGGGTTGCTTTTGTATGGAATCAACTTCCCTTGATCAATCATTCTTTGAATGTCATCCTTTAATGCCAAATAGTAATCTGTGTCGTAACCACATAGTTGATGGTAGTCACAAAACTGCTCTAGCCTAAAATTCTTAGGAATTGGCGGCTCATTGGGCAAAGTGAAGGAGGGATTCATAAGGAGTTTGTAGTACTGTCGATGCCTTTTGGCTGTCTTCTCTGACATCCTCTTGTGTTGAATGTATCCCAGCCCTAGTAATTTCTTCAAAATTTCTAAAGGCTTGAAGGGTAGTGGGGTATACTTAGAGTGATCTTTACACTCGAAGTTAGGCTTAGGCAAGGTGTATTCTTCGAATGTCGAGGTGGAGGATTGAGTGGCATTGCTCGGACCGAGTGCAAGGTTAGTCGGTGTAGTGGCCACCTTCTTGTTATTATTTTTGTTGGGCTAAGCTTTATTTTCCATAATAGCCACTATGGTTGTTGCAGCCTTGCCCTTATCTTTTTCCTTCTTGATAAAAGTGTTCTTATATGCAACATAGGCCAGATCTTTACTTGCCTTGACCATGTCTTGTATGCTCTTGGTCTAGGCAAAAGCCTGACTCAGAGTTTGTGAAGCGAGATAGTATAGTTTGGACTTAATAAAGTCATTCACTACACCCTTGAAGATGGCCAATAGATGGGCCTCCACGATAAGCTCACAGATCTCATTCAGGGTAGCGCTCCATTGCTGTATGAATTTATGGACTGATTCCAGTGGATCTTGCTTCACGCTCATTAACTGATCCAACGTAACCTTTGGTCTTAAGTTGTACTTGAAACAAGTTACAAATTAAGTCAGCAGCTCTTCTAGGGTTGAGATAGAAGAGCGTGGGAGCATGTGGTACCAATCCAAAGCCTTGCTTGTTAGAGACATAGCAAAGACATGGATGATTGTATGTGGCCATTGTTGCAGAAGAAGGAACTCAGATCTAAATGTAACAAGATGCACATTGGGATCACCCTCCCTATTGTATTTTGTGAAGTGGGGAAGTGGCATTCCAAGGGGTAATGTTAGCATGGGGACTGTTGGGCTAATGGGATCATCATGGTAGAAATCCATGACTTGTACCATGTCAAAACTAACAACTTTGAGGCGTCGAACCTCTTCAGTAAGGATCTGGATAAGTTCAAATGCTTGATCTAGAACTGGGGGTAACATAGATGGTTGTGGTGCTACAGGGGTAGCCACCATTGGTGGCACAGTAGGGGCAATAGCCTAGCTCATAGGTGGTGTCTTTGGGATAGCCCCTATGATTGGTTCTGCTTGTGCTATCCACCACCCAGTGGGTGGTGCTATCGGACCCACGGCCACTGGTGGTGCCATGGGATATGTCATTCACGTGATCAGTGGGGCAAACCATAGCCCCATGCTTGGTTGTACCGTTTGTGAGACTTGGTACATTTGATGGTGACCATAGTGAGACATTTGTGAAGGTTGCAAAATATGGGGGAAGTAAATGGGGTCCACCACATGGGTGGGGTTGGGCCCATTACTAATAGTAGAATAGGTGTAGATGCTAGAATGGATGTAGAGACTGTATGCAATTGCGATGTAGGTACTGTGTGGACATAAGGTAGGGTGGTCATGATCGATGTGTGATATGAAGCAAGAATGGATTGGGGAACAAGTTGTAGGGGGTAGTTCCTAGGAATGAGACGGGGGAATAGGCATGTTGATACACCAAGGGCATGGCACGACTACCTATTGTTGATGAAACTATGGGTTGTGATGGTTTAGATGCGATCATAAAGGGAATAGCGGTGAAGAGCAGATTCGACCAGAAAGATAGGGTGGGCAGGATGGTGGCATGGTTAGTTTGATCCCCATCCTTGGACTGGGAATCCAAGTCCTCTTACCCATCTTGAAATGCCTCGTCATAGTGAGATGTCATGTGTCACAGCTCCCTAGCCCTAGTTGTCTGTATCAGCTAATCTAAGATCCACTGATACATTTGTGTTAGAGGAATGGAAATGCCGAGAGTGGAAATAAATTCCCTCCCATTATAGTAAATGAACTCAAAGCTACATTTTTCTTTGAGTTTGTGTGTGTCTAAGGGTAGATTTTCCTAGACCTTAGCATAGAGAAAATTGTAAAGCTTAGTTTGTTGTGCCAAGCTCTTAGGTAATCGATTTTGGATCCTGAGAGATCGACGTGGCCCCAGCACTGGGCTAGGCGGTTGCTTGGCACCTATGATGCCCTAAACCAAAAAAGGGACCTCAACATTAGAGGTAGCAATAGCAGTGGTTGAAGAAATCATTTTCGTGAAGTTGAAAAGGGTTTGTAAGCAAGAAAAACAAAGAGATCAAGAGGTGATCGGAGGCTTTCTATCCTGCAAGGTTCCAAAGGAACCTTCGTTGCAACCTACCTATACCACACGGTGTGTAAACAACCGCAAGGGTGTCATGTTTATGCTAATAGGTAACAGGATACAGAGAGCATGCAAGACTACTTGTGAGACAGAAAAAGAAGCACCAAAAGGCCCTCCTTCTAACATCAAAAACTATAGTGATTGAAAACGTCGATGGTTGGAAACACCGAGAGGTTGCCGAGTGAATAGTTTAATCCCAAATCTGTGCGAGGGTTGTGCTAGATAGAAAGGAAGCAGGGCACCCTAAATGGTCTGGTCGATTAAACAAGGACTTAATTCATATAACTTAACCTTACATAAACATTTTTTTAAGTAAAAAATACGTGAGGCAAAATCAATGATCAATAAATGCAAGAATGAAGAAAATAATTCCAAACAGTGATAACAATAAAGAGATAAAAAAATAAACTAGGGTAAGAAAATGCACCATAGCAAAGTAGCGGGTTCAATTCTTTGCCTTGCTTAAAAATGTATAGCAAGTTATACGACGTCGAAGGTGCATAGAGAGTTCAAGAATGACAAGAATTCTCAAAATGTGCCAAGTGTGCCTTTGAGTGAGAACTTAAAAGCTAACAGTGCAAAATCCCAACAAGAAAACTACTCTCGCTAATGCAGAAATGTTAATTCTTGGAATAAAAAAGCAAACTGCAAAGAAAAGCCAACACACAAAAATCCCAATGCAAAAAGCCAACTCAAATTGCCAACTACAAAGAAGCCAAACTGAATTGCCAACCCGAATTGCCAACTGCAAAAAATTTCAACCCTTTGAGTGTTACTCATCGAGGTATTTATAGGGCTAGTAGCAAGTGAGAAATGAGGCTTGGATGCCACATGTCCTAGACCCACAAGATGCTAACATGCCCGTACTATGTAGATGTGCAAAACTAGTCATGAACTTGCTACACTACAACCATGTTGTCAAAACTGCACATGCTAGAATCCAATGTGCCAATAATGCAAGTGGAAATGAAGCACATTGAAGTAGCATAGCTGCTTGCTATGCTTTGCTATGCTATGCAGCGTAGCACATTGGCATAGCGTAGATGCTTAGTACATTGTGCTACGCTATGCAGTGTAGCACATTGGCATAGCGTAGCCATCGGTTTAAATAGAAAAATTGCATTGGAGTCACTAGCTTTTGTTGAAAGCCTTGGTGCATGCCAGCCTAAGCTTTGGAGCATTTTTATTGATGCGAATCTTTGCTATGCTATGCTATGCTACGTAGCGTAGTAGCCAAGGTAACTTGCACTTCTATCAAAACTATGACAAGAAGACTTTGCTTGTTTTGCCCTACCTTGTATTAGTTGAATTTTGACTTTGCCTTGCACAAACATCTTGCTAAACTTGTATTCAGACATTTGATTAATTTTTCGAAGGCTTGCTACACTACGTAGCATAGCATAGCATAGCAAACTTCTCCATTAGAAAACTTGCCAAACTGTTTTATCCATCCTGAACACCGCTAACAACTCCTAGCATGGTTCTTATGTAGACTTTCAATTGGGTGAATTGTCCAAGTGGGTAGGTCGAAGAGTCCATCAGGCTTGTCAGCTCTTAAGGTAGAAAACTTGCCAAACTGAATAGTCTAATCTCAATGCCTACATTTTCTTTCCAAACCATCATGACACTGCATTATCTGGCTTAAAGAAAAAATATTATTCTCCATTAGTAAAGCAAAAATTAATATAGTAGAATGATAGTGGGCTTTTTTCTTTCTTGGAACTATATATGTCATAAACCATTTTGGCCTCAAAAGTTCTTCTGAAATGTTAGAAAGAATGGCAAGAGATACAAGGGGCCTGATCTTTCTCAAAATATATTACAGCATAAATAAAATCTAAATTTTCTAAAAAGAAAATAATATTTTCATAGAAATTAATAAAAATTAAACTTCATTGTCAATCACAAAGGTATCAAATAGTTAATTACAAGCAAGAAAATTTATAAGTTATTATCATTTAGCAAAGGAATCCATATTTGCATTTACTAAATTATCAAAAATGTTGGCTCATGACTCTCCCTTCATATCTATAGCAGTATCCTTCATCATTAATTGTAATGTTATTAAATCACTGGATGGTGGTGGTGGTATAATCAAACCAAGACTTGAACATTTTTAGCTAGTGTTATGCTGCTTGAGAAATTTTTCTTAAACTTCATTATGTAATGCATATAACAACAATAGATATATGGGGGAGAACAACTAGTAATTTAGGCTGAAATTCAAGAAATGAACATACCATATTTTTATAGTATGTAGTGAATTCCTCACTTAGTGCTTGCTTGTGTAATTTCCTCATCGTGACATTTAGGCTCTCTTTCTCCTTAGTAAATTTCTCCACTAGACTAGACTTCTAGACATGTAGGAAGGGTTAGTAGATCTTCATAGTAGAGGAAGTATGTACTAGAGTCATTAATTTATATGAAAAGAACATTTATAAAGCACAAAATATTGTCGAGTTATTTCAAAAAGATATTTTTGAATTGTACAAATCCAAATATTCAAATTATTATATTTTCTCTTCATTATATGTCAAACCTTCTAACCATTTGTGATCATGAGATATCATGGTGTTTCTGATACGCATGTGTGTTGTTGTACTTTTGATTTGCAAATTTTCAAGCTATGTCAAAAAAATTTATATTTTAGGTTTTTCCCAAAGATAATTTTCTAATTATTTTTTCCTAGTTGGATTATTGCTTTGGGTTTTTTCTATTTTTTTGAAGCATTTCTAGGTATGGGATATTTTCTCATCTTCATTTGTTATTGGTTTGGCTATTTTTCTAAATTGAAATTGTGTTTAAATGGATACCTCTAGTTTGCTTCATACTTTAAGGCATTCATTATATTTCTTCATAGACACTCAAATTTTAGAAGTAGCTCACTTAGAGTTTAGAATTATTCATAGAATCGCACACCTAAAATTTAGAAAGGATTCATTTAAATTGATAGTAAACTACTTATTTTTAGTAACATGTAGACTTTTGCTCATCTAACAACCCTCTTGAACACCACTTAGAGGATAAGTATTAAGGCTTTATGAATCCTTTCAAATGCAACTTGCATAGTGAACATTGAGGGATCACATAAGTGGTGATATTTTATCCTTTTATTTCATTATAACAATCATATTAAAAATAAAAAATAGAGAGTACAAGAAAATAAATATATAGCATGTGATGAATCATGCTCTGATTTCAAGTATCTAATGTTGGACCCTCAACATAAGGTATCCAATGTCAGAGCCAAGATGTGATGTTAGATATGTGATGTTGTAGGGTATATGCTAGCCTATAAATATAGCACTTAGGTTCAAAATTTTCATATCAGTTTTTTGTGATAGTTAGTGAAGAACTTGTAGTTTGTCTTTTCTAGAGTTAGAATATTGTTAGGGTGTCCATAGTAGGATTCTAAGTGTGTATAGATCTTTGTTTGAACATTGATGTGCTTGAGCACAATAGTGTGATGGGAATAAAAATGAACTCTTTTGACAATCCTTCCAGCACTAAGAATAGATTAATGTTTTCTTTAATTTACTTTACTTTTATGCACTTTAACTAAGTAATTAATTCCTAGTTGGTAATGAACACAAGCACAACCACTTTAAGCATATGTGTAGCACTTGGTAACCCAAGAATGCTTAATCTTTGGTAGCCTAGCAATGCTATACATGTTTAGGATGTGTCCAAGAAAGTGGAATGTGTATTTGTGTTAGGCTAGCTAGGAAATAGATAAATTAGATCCTAAATTAATCTACCTTTCATTATTGTTGTAGGTGAAAATTTATAAAACCTAAAATGATAAAAATCATGTACCTCAATTTCACTTCTTAGAAGAACTAGTGCACTAGAGAACTACAGGTCCATAGAATTCAATCAGATCATGCATAAATGCCTTAGTGATTTATATGGTTGGGCATAGGGGTACCTCGCTGCTCATCATTGGCACTGTTGCCAAGGACCTTTTGGTTGTTTAATGTACTATCTAAGATTTAGTGTAAATCATTTAAAATTTTTGAAACATACCTTAGATTCATATCATATTTTGCAATTACTACAACAAAATTTAAAAGCACACTATGTATTTATCATCTAATTAAAAATGTCTTCTTATCACAGGAGTGCTTCTCTACCCAAGTTTGATAGAGCTCATTAGCCAATGTCTTAACAATATCGAGTCGTATATGCTCATCTTGATGAGTATGTACCCAATTTTACCTTCATCCTACATCAAGATCAATAGCTGTGATGGCATGACATGGAGGGAAACATTGTGTTACTACTCGATCAATCCATTCCTACAATGCTCTAATAAATGCTTGTATGATAGGATCTCTAGGAACATCATGATGAGTATGTTGTGCAAGGTATTGATGCCAGGGATTATCATTCCATTGAGGCACAATGTCTACAAGATTGACAATTGGAAAAATGTCATGAATTTGTGAAGGAAAAAGGATTTAATGATTTTCCATTTATGCTATACCAAAGATGATGGAGAACCCTTCTTTGTGGGTTTCCCATTCAATGAAATTCATCTCTTTAACTTGGGTGGTGAAGGTCAAAACCAAAACTTATAGTCCACAATTCACAACCCTAGTTCTAGTAATAATGGATCCAAAGGGACAAGTCAAGGCAAGGATGTGAACAAGAAACAAGATTGTGATTGCAATTGCCAAAGATGTGGTTACAAGCACTAGGATGGTGCTAGTACTTCTTCCTCTTCACCTTTGTCATCATCATCATCTTCTTCTGGCTCTAATCACAATCGTAGAGGACATAACTATGATGGAGGTGACCAAAATGACTAACGGGACCAAAATGATTGAAGGGACCATCAACAAAGGCAAGATCAATGGCATGGAAATTCAAGAGAAACACATTGCCATGAACAAAGGGGTAACAAAGAGCATCGTAGACATCAAAATCAAGGCCTCAATGAGACTTTTCTTGTTACTTGAAGTATGCTCAATATTGCAAAGGTAGTATGAATTCCAACAAGGCGTGTCAAGGATAGTTGGATCAAAGGCCTAGACATGAATAGTATTCCTGAATTTGAAGGGGGATATAACTCTGATTTTCAGAATCATCTCCCAGCTTTCCAAGATGTATGTTCCTTGCAAAACATAGAGAATAAGTGGCAAAAACCAAAGTTGTTCCCAAGGACACTCATTAAAGAAGAAAAAAATTGGTACTAGTCCTTAGAAGAGGAATCTATCAAATGATGGAGTACCATGCTTGAATTGTTCAATGACAAATAACAAACATACTCTAGAGTGTCCAACTTGAGATGGAAGATCCAAGGATGTTAATTAATATTATTCCTTAATGCACAAATTTCTTGTCCATGGTTATTCTCAACTAGATCAACTTTGCCACATTGTAGATGAGATTTGATAAAAAACAAGGAGAACCCTTGGTGTCTATGCCCAAGGGTGACTATTAGAAGTAAGCCTCTATCAAATACAAAGACTAATTGAGCAAGTAGCTAAAGAGGAGGATGAATTAAGAAAAAGAGAAAGTGCAGAAGAGTGCAACCATGATCCTTCCATCTAAAAGAGGGTGGTCTAATTTTATGATAGTGAGGAAGAATCCACACCTAATGAGGTAGTAAATAGAAAAACCTTACCACTCCAAAAATTTCAATCTAAAATTATGGCCAAGGTTGATTAGTTATGGGACTCCATGGATAGAAGATTTTAAGCTATCCTATAAATTGTTGAAGAGTCGAAAGAACAAGGTAGTGATCATGAGTGTAGGAGGCACAAAGATGTTGAACATGCCTATCAAAGAGGTAAGGGAAAATTTTCTACAATAGAAGAAGTTGCAAAGAAGTGAATCAAATGATGGAGTAGCATGCTTGAATTGTTCAGTGACAAATATCAAACGTACTCTAGAGTGTCCAACTTGAGATGGAAGATCCAAAGATGTTAATTGATACTATTCCTTAATGCACAAATGTCTTGGCCATGGTTATTCTCAACTAGATCAACTTTCCCATATTGTAGATGAGCTTTGATAAAAAACAAGGGAAACCCTTGGTGTCTATGCCCAAGGGTGACTATTAGAATTAAGTGCCCATCAAATACAAAGACTAATTGAGCAAGTAGCTAAAGAGGAGGATGAATTAAGAAAAAGAGAAAGTGCAGAAGAGTGCAACCATGATCCTTCCATCTAAAAGAGGGTGGTTTAATTTTATGATAGTGAGGAAGAATCCACACCTAATGAGGTAGTGAATATAAAAACCTTACCACTCCAAAAATTTCAATCTAAAATTATAGCCAAGGTTGATTAGTTATGGGACTCCATGGATAGAATATTTCAAGCTGTCCTAAAAATTGATGAAGAGTCCAAAGAACAAGGTAGTGATCATGAGTGTAGGAGGCACAAAGAAGTTGAACATGCCTATCAAATAGGTAAGAGAAAAATTTCTACAATAGAAGAAGTTGCACGAAGTGAATCAGATAACAATGGTGGATGTGACGTTTGCTAGTATCAACATCCTAAGGGATGTTGCCCCATAGTGTCACACTTATAGGAGTATGGGGTGTATGCTTTGAATCCACAACTAATACGAAGGAAAACATCTAGAAGATTACCTTATCCTCAAGGTAATTTTAGGCAGTTCCACCAGCATCAGTAATGTTATCCAAGCAAAACTCCACCACAATCATATGAGCAATATCAATAGTGTAGCAACCACAATCATGGGTGCTAGCACCATCAAGATAGCAATACCCTTATAGGCAACCTAATCCATATGGGTATTATGTTCAGCAATCCTTATTTCCATGTGACTCCTCCAATCGCATTTCTACTTTCCAATCTCACTACTATCCTCCTAATCATTACCGAATGCATTCTTCACATGCACAGAGGGATACCACCTCTTACCCTTATCCTCCTATTCCTGCACATCTTCCTCCTCCAACCACATAGCTAACACCTACTCCACCTATGTAGGGTGAACTACTAGCTCAACCGTAATAATGCAATGCCATTAGGGCCATTAACCTACAACTGGTTAATCAATCGAGTGGTTCAAATACTCAATCAAAGAAAAGACATTTCTTTTGATCATGTAGTCCACCTAAGCCCTCAAATACACCTGCAATTGACAACCTTGTTCCTTTGTCTTTCTCTATATCAAATTCCTTTAAGTCCCCTTGAAAAAAAACATCACCCAAGATCCATATTGTTATGCATACTCATGTCGTATCTGATTCGATTGATGCTGGAAACCTTCTCAAGAAGTTAGCAGATCTTGGAAGTCATTTGATTCATTTGTAGATTGCTAGGAATGAACTGTGCAAATCTCTTATCAACTCAAGTTCTAGTGTCAACTTGATCTCTCATAAGATGTATACTATATGGAACTTGCCTCCTTTAAAGAAAAGCAATATTATATTAGAATTGGTAAACCAGTCCATCATTGTTCCAGTAGGACTAGTAGAAGACATTGTAATCACTATCTATGGGTGGTCTTATCCTGCTAATTTCTTAGTGATCAAAGTGGAGAACTACAAAGGGGATTTCCCAATCATCATGGGAAGGGCATGACTTAGCACCATTGATACAAAAATGACCATCAAACATCTTTCCTTGGAAATATCTGAAGAGAATGCATCTGGAAAGATCAAGAAGAAGTGAGTTCTATGCATCATGTATAATGATACATGGTTCAATTTTTTGCAAAAACTCTAGGCCATGAAACAAGAATTTATCTCTACATGTAACCAGTGTGCATCAAAGGTAGAAATTCAAAGGTTTCTATACATAGTAGCCACAAAACAGAAGAACACCCAATTGCTGACTAGTAATTCTAGGAGCAACACACTTTGCATGGAACCGACTGAGAGCTTGACATGGACATATGTCATAGGCATGAGTGAACTAGAGCAAGTTCATCACCAACTCTCTAATGATGCAAATGATGATACTTATTAGCGAGAGTTGGAGATTCTTAAAAAATTCAAGCAAGAGCTCCTTGATCTAAAAACACTACTAGTCAGAATTGAATATGTGTTTTTAAAAAATATGAAGCTAGTCATAATCAATGCAAATCTTGCTTTATAGTAGGAAAATATGATATTGAATGTGGTTGAAAATGATCAGTTGCCTTTTCTTGGTTATATCCTAAACTCATAGGGATTGATCCTAGGATATGCCAACATCGCATCTACACTAATTTGGCCTTGAAGCCAAAGAGATAGCCACAGAGGTGATTAAATCCTAAACTAAAGCAGATCATCAAAGAGGAAATTGAACAACTCCTTAAGGTGGGGTTCATTTATCCCATTGCAGATAGTGAGTGGGTTAGTCAACTTGTAATTGTACCAAAGAAAGGTGGCAAGTGGTGGGTTTGCATTGATTTTTGGCTACTAAATATGGCAACATTTAAGGACCATTTTCTATTGCCATTTATTGATCAAGTGTTAAACACAATATCTGAGCATGGCTACTATAGTTTTCTAGATGGTTATAGTGGCTATAACCAAATTCAAATTGCACTAGAGGACCAGGCCAAAACAACATTCACAAGTCCTTGAGGGATTTTTGCATATCACATGATGCTTTTTGGTCTTTGCAATGCTCTTACTACATTTCAACACCTAGTTCTAACCATTTTTTAATAGAAAATTAGTAGTGGTGTGGAAGTCTTCATGGATGACTACTCCACTTATGGAGCTACATTTGAGTAAGCCCTAGACCTCTTTGAGAAAGTGCTAAAATGATGTGTTGAGACCAACTTGCAACTCAATTGGCAAAAGAGTCATCTAATGGTTCATGAAGGCATTATATTAGAGCACAAGATATCACAAGTAGGAATTGAGGTAGACCCTAAGAAAATAAGGGTCATCCATGGAATAACCTATCAACCAAAAACTGTCAAAGATGTTTGATCATTCCTTGGACATACTAGATACTACCAGCAATTCATAGAGAATTTCTCTAAGATTACAAAGCTATTGGTGGAGCTAACAAAGAAAGATGCTTTATTTGTCTAGACCGTGGAATGTGAAAAAATATTTTAATACTTGAAAGATAAACTTGTGGAAACTCCAATTCTCCAAGCACCTAATTGGTCTAGGCCCTTCCACATCATGATGGATGCATCTAACTACACCTTGGGATTCGTGCTTATGCAAATGGATGATAAAAAACATCCATACTACATCCATTGCACTAGTCAAAGCATTGTGGATGCACAACTAAACTACACCACCATAAAAAAGGAATTGATGGTAGTGGTGTTTGCTCTAGAGAAGTTCAGGCATTATGTGCTTGGATATAAGGTGTTTGTGCATAAGGGCCACAATGCCATCTACTTATTAATGAGCAAGCTAATGGTAAGCCCTTATGTCATATGGTGGTTGGTGATCTTGTAGGAATTCGATCTTACAATGGTAGATCGAAAGGGCACTAAGAATATGATCGTTGAACACTTGTCTCGGTTGCAATAGGACAAAAAAAGAAAGAAAATCCACTATCTAATATGTTTTATGATGAACTCCTCTTTGTTGGGGCTATAACTGAATAATTTTCCAATGAGCCTAAATGGTATGATGACATTCTCACCTATCTTCTCACTCAAGAGATGCCATAAAGGTTGGACCACCGAAAGAAATAGCAATTTCTTCACTAGGTAAAACACTTCATAGAGATCAATAGACACCTCTACAAGGTGTGCACTGATGGCTTGGCTCATTGGTGTGTTCCTAATGTTGATCAACTATGTGTTCTCCAAGATTATCATGAAGGTCCTTGTGGAGGACACTATGCTAGAGAAGCATGGCCATCAAAATCCTAATGGTAGGGTACTATTGGCCAACAATCTTTAGAGATGCTCACCATTATGTCCACTCTTGTGAATGAGGCCAACAAGATGGTAGCATGACTACTTGAATTCAAGAACCTCAATAATGGATTCAACCACTAGAATCCTTTAACATCTAGGGCATTGACTTCATGGGTTCCATCATGCACATGTCAAATGGAAAGGCGTACATCATAGTTGATGTTGACTATTGTACAAAATGGGTAGAAGCAGAAACTTTCATCAACTGTACATCTTCTACTACTTCTTAGTTTGTACAGCAAAATGTTGTGAACAGGTTTGGTGTCCCATGTGCATTAATTTCTTATAATGGAACTTACTTTATAGGTGATACTTTTTGAAAGCTCATGCAATGCTTGGGATTTGAACATAAACTCACAACACCCTACCACCCCCAAGCTAATGGTCAAGCAAAGGTTACCAATAGGGAAATCATAAGGATTTTAACAATAACTGTTAGCAAACATAAGAAAGATTAGAGCACAAAACTCAATGATGCCCTTTGGGCCTACTGCTCAACATGGAAACTTCCTATAGGCTATTCTCCCTATGAGCTTGTATATGGAAAATTACCAACGCTTCCTATTCAATCTGAGCTCCATATACTTTCAACAGCATGTGACCTCAACCTCAACTTGAGTTTACCATGAAAAGAAAGACTAATGAATCTCAACCTGCTAGACAAAAACTAATTGGTGGCCCTATTATCTAACAAGTTGCACAAGGCCTACAACAAAAAGAGCCATGACCTTAAAATTAGAAAAGTTAAATTTAAATTGGGAGATAAGGTTCTTTACTAGAACCCCACACACATATCTCAATGAACTAAGTTCCAAATGTTTTGGGAAGGACATTACATCATTTATGAAACTTTTCCTTCTAAGGCCATGATGATCTACAAACTGGAGAGCCTAGACAAGAAACAGCTAGTCAACATCTAGTAAATCAAACCTTTCCATGAGCATAAGCTAGCTAATACACCAAAATGCCTCATTAGATGGACAATTATGCTCCATATTTTAGATCTCCTCCTTTCAAGTTAGTCCTAGGGGAGATGGCCATCCATGCTAACCATATAAGTAGCTCCTTAATTTTCATCTTTTTATTTTACAACCTTTTTTTTTCATGTTACTAATCTTTTTCAATTTTTGTTTTACACCATCATTAGTATATTTGCTATTTCTTGAATATTTTATACGTTCTTTTATATTTTATTTTATTTTATTTTAATGTGATTTTCTAAATTTTTATTAATAAGTGCCAAGTACAATGGTAATGTATTGCTTGATGGTGATATGTACTATTCTATTATTTGATTGTTGGTTTTTGGATACTAGCTTTGAATTTTGTTATAAATGATTAGGACATGGTTTCCTTTTCATGCAACAAGTAGTGAGTCCACAACATCCACCCATCCACAAACTCTATGGTTTTCCTTATTCTAGAAACGTGCAACCTCTTTTTCATTAACAAAACTTTAATAAATTTGTAAATTTGGAAGTTTCTAGAATTGGAAAGCATTTAAGGTTTGAACAGGGTGTGATTTCAAGGGGATTCAGTATTCTTTGTGTCTTTCTATTTACCTAGGTGCATGTGTGTTGTCATGGATTACTTACAATTCCATGTCAACTAATTAAAGGAAGTTGAATAAGTCTTTGCATGGTGTGGTTCTCATACAAAAAAACAATGGGAATTCAAAGAATAACCCTTTGATAAGACGCGGTCTGCGTCGGCCGCGATATCGCGTACGCGATATCATGTCCTTCCCTGCGATATCGCATACGCGATATCGCAGTCCGCCGCCATGTCTATAAATAAGAGGCAGTTCTCCCTTATTGAGGATCCCAGTTTTAGTGTAGCTAAGCTCTGGCAATTTGATCCCTCTAGAGTTAGAATTTTCCCGTGTCTGCCCGCAGTGTGGTGAATGTAATTGTACGATGTCTTTATTCGAGTGTGCTGTACTTGGACACGCACATGACTGGCAATAAAGATCAAGATTACTTCATCATTGCAGCATTCACTTAGTTTATTTATTATTATTTATTTCATGTTATTTATTACTTTCATAGCGCGGTGTAAGTACGACTTGACTACGAGCATCTAAGGGTGTGTACGGCTAGTTAAGGAATCAGTTACTTATCGCGATTAGTTTCTCACCCTTTCACTCCTAGAAGCGGAACGAGT
>MNCI01008279.1:861513-882331 GCA_015680685.1 Gnetum montanum | reverse complement strand
AGTGGCAGTCGTGCACGAAGTCCAAGATGTGTACGGTTGATCAAGGAATCGGTTGCTCGTCGCACTTAGGCTAGATTAGATTTTCTTACCTTTTCCTCTTAGCTTAGAATTAGTTAATATTATTTTCCACTGACCTCAAGAGTAGCATTAGATTAGAACACATCATACACCTCATCTAGACTAAACCATACGTGACATATGCAAAACTAGTCTAGATGGGAAGACAGCGAACTGCGACCTAAGGCTAACTATCTAGATACCACAACTAGTCCATCTGCGGAGTTCAACCGGATCGCGCGTGCGACGCTCGTTTCGTATGGTTGAGTGTAGGGGTACCTCGCCACTCATCACCCTTAGAAAAAATAAACACATACATATTTGCATGGTGTGGTTTCCATTTCAAAAAAAAAAAAGAGGATGAGAATTCAAAGCATATCCCGTAGAAAAAATAAATGGGCTACAAGCACTGGTTATGGGACTAGAAATACATGTTACCCATGCCTAAAGATCTCCTCTAACTAAGGCCCTTCCTGAATTTATACTTTTCTTTTCTTCTCTAATAAGGAATGGTGGTTGTTCTATGGGAGCACTTTTGTGTCTTAGGAAGATGGACTAGTCTTAGAATGGTGATGTGAAGTCACTGAACAAGGTTGGCTTTGGTCTAAACTAATGATGGACCCTATCAAGTCATTTAACCATAAAATTCACAAAAGACTTCATGTGACCTTAATTAGGAACTCCATTCCACTCTCTCTCATCCATCTATGCTTTCTATGTCTCACCTCACTACTAGTTTCATGTTCTTGTTTGATGTCCTGATTTGATGTGTCGAAATTCTTAGGTAGTTTCTCTCAGGTTTTTATACTTAACTTTTCGTAACCATTAATCATCCATGAATCCCATAGATACTTTGGTTTGAAGTTACACAAGGGCATAAAAGATTTGTGTCTACTTCAAGGAGGATCCACATGCATAGCTTTTGGTTGGATCAGTTAAGTTCTTTACCCTTATATACTCTTACAATCAAGTTCTTTTGTTTACCTCATCACTAACATTCAATTGTGCACATCTTCACAATAGTTTTCACTGGACCTTCCTTTTTATTGTTGTTTATTCTTACACCCTCTTGAAATATTTTCTTGTGTTGAAATTTTTTAAATTTAATGAACCACTTATCTATTTTACCCTATTTGTCAGCCTTCTTGCTAACACTACTAAAGGAATCAATCTACCACAATCACAACCTAGCTGAGTGTAACCACCAATAAGATGATGCATTTGACTACTATGTGTTACACATTGCATTCTAATTCATGATTTTGTTGTGATTGTAGCGGGAAGCATAGATTGGAGGAGGAACTATCTTCACCACAGATGACACAACAGTACCACACGACAAGGACTATTCATGATCGTTAGATCTTATCTCTCACCCTTTAGTTAAGAGCCATTAGGTGTTAATCTTATCTCTTATCATGGACATCCAATTTTGTAAAAATTGTAACTCCATACACTTGGGCAATCAAAGTCTATATGTTTCATCTCAGTTAATTTGTATGTTAGTCAATAATCCTATACCTCTCCAATATTTTGTAAGGAACTTGTTCCTCTTCTTCTACACTCAAGGACAAGTTTTCATTCAGTCGTGGGGGTATGATGAATCATTCTCTAATATTGGATATCCAAGATGTGATGTTGGATATCCAATGTTGTGGGGTATACACCAACCTCTAAATATAGCGCTTAGGCTCATGATTTTCATATCATTTTTTTGTCATAGTTAGTGAAGCTCTTGCAGTTTTTTTTCTCCAGAGTTAGAATGTTTTCTAAGTACCTATAGCAGGAGTCCGAGTGTGTACAAATGTTTTTTTGAACATTGATGTACCTAAGCACAACAGTGTGATAGGAATAAAAAAAACTCTTTCAACAATCCTTGCAGCACTAAGAATAGATTAATGTTTTCTTTAATGTACTTTACTTTCATGCACTTTACTTTAATGCACTTTAATTAACTAATTAATTTCTAGTTGATAATAAACACAAGCACAACCACTTCAAGCATACATGTGGCACTTGGTAACCTAGGAACACTTAACGTTTGATAGCCTAGTAGTGCTATACATGTTTAGGATGTATCTAGGAAAGTGGAACAAGTAATTGTGTTAGGCTAGCTAGGTAATAGATAAATTAGATCCTAAATTACTCTATCTTTCATTATTTTTGTAGGTGATTAAATTTATAAAACCTAAAATGATAAAAATCATATACCTCATTTACACTTAAACCATATCCTTAAGCTCACAAGTGTAGTTGAGAAGAGAACAAACATTCTCAACACCCATTTCACTTCCTAAAAAACTAATGCATTGGAGAACTATAGGTCCATAGAATTCAACTGGATCATGTATAAATGCCTTAGCGATTTGTATGGTTGGGCATAGGGGTACCTCATCACTCATCAGCATGTTAGCTAATGATATATTATACAATATACTTACTTAATACCCCCATGTGTTATAGTCACTCTACAATGCTTAAGTATAGATATGATGTTTCTTTAGTGAATCTAAATTTTTCTTTCTTTGAGATTTTTGTAATAGAAATAATTTCCTAGAATTCTCCTATGGGGGATTTTATATTACTCCTAACTTCTTTAACCAATATTTAGATTTCTGCTTCTTTTATCAATGCAAAAATTTTTGTTAATTCTCAAAATGTAGATTTTCAAGTTGATAAAAAAAATTGTGATGTATACTTCTAATGATGTTGACAAAACAAAGACATCTATTTTTTTTATTTCTAATGATGTATATGAATTATTGGTTACTTATCTTTCATTACAATATGTGTTCAATCAAATTTTAGATTACTTACCATGTAATCAAAGTTTTATTTTGCAATTAAATAATATGATGAGAAAACATGACATCTAAATCCTTCATGTCTAGTATTATTTTCATTTTTTAGTGCTTTTTGTGTTAGGCAATGCTTTAATGGTATAATGTGCCCTAGATATAAGGTCTTTATATAGAAGTATGTTCTGTTGATCCTTTGTAAGTGGGATCGAGATTTTGACGTTTAATTTAACATATATGCTAAATTCCATGTTTTGTTAAGTTATCTAATCTTCTATTTATTTTTCAAAATGTTAATTAGGAAATTGTTGGTCTTCTTAGTTCAATTAATCATATGCAATCTATTTTTATAACTTTTGATCTTCATAGATATTTTTATGTTGAAATCAGTTTTCTCAATTATACAAAAGAATGGGTATTGCAAGCATGATGAAAGACCTATATTCAACTAATTACATATTATAATCTTCCTAATACTTGTAATTTTTACTATTGTGAAGGACATTTATTGCCTCTCCCTAATAGCTCAATAAAAAAGAATTTGACGATTAAAAAATGTGTTGAAGTTGAAGATAGAAAAAAAATATGAAGTTGAAGATATGAAAAATCAAGTTAATGTCAATGAAAAAAATGATCAATGGAAATAAAGAATTCAAAGAAGAAAAAGCTCATATGTATATTTTTATTGACACTAGACAAAGTATTAAGCACCTTGAATAGATAGTTTGTAAGGAAAATTTTTACTTATCTAAGAAAGGTACAATTAAGTCAAAGATTAAAAATCATGTTGACAAGACAGATATAATTGATGGTAAAGATTCTTGACATAAGATTAATAACAAGTGATGACATAAAGATCGTCCACAAGTGCTACCACTTTCTTGCTTTCATACAAATATTACTATTAAGCCACAAGTTTCAATCTTGAATCCTTTTGTTATTATAAGTTCAAACATGGATATTGAAAAGCCATGTAAATTTTGTTAGGACTAGGACTTTATTCCCTAATAATAATTAATTTTCTTTAATTATATTTTCAAAGTATTAATTGTAAGGTTGTACAATTGAGTAGATTATAGCAAAGTTTTTTCTTTTCATATTGGAAATATATCTATGAATGTATATATAATCCAATAATCATATAGCATCAAAGTATCATATCCTTAAAAACAATGAACCATAACAAAGCCAAAGAACATAGCAATTTCTCTCTCTCTTTTTCTTCCCTTTTCCTTTTTTATGTGTAGCTTGCAATTTCGGGTGTGCACATCAAAATAATAGACTGCTAACAAGAGAACCTTAAACCAAATCCCTTGACCCTGCTTGTATGTAATAATTTTTGAAATATTTTGCAGCAAGTCATTTTAAGGGCTATAGCAAAGAAGTAGGGATTCTGTGAATGAAACATTCTATGAAATAGAGAGAGCAATCAGTGAGGACTAAAATAAATGACCAACGCCACAAACTGACAAAGAATTGAATGTACAAGCGAGGGCACAGCACAGCATTAGAATCCAAGCATTCCCCAAACAACAAGAAAAAAGGTGTGCATTTAACTTGCATTTCCCTACCACATTTACAGCCTTCCCTGGATGATGCTCAAGCCCAGAAGTTGTTCCTGCCATGCAAATCTCCAGAACGTGAGCATCATTCATGTGATATTGTCACTATTTCTGACGTCTAAGGGAAGAAACGAATACAACAGACCAGAATATGCTCTTTTTCGGTTGCACGAGCATGTGGCAAGGAACAATTCCAGGTTTTGTTCTTGATGGATTAGAACTAGAAATGCTGATAAGCAAATTGACTCATAGTGTATGAAGGGTCATTTTCATGGCTTAGTAGAAGCGTTATGTGTGCTGTACTTGTACAAGATGAATTTTTGGAACCCGGCTATTTTCAATGGCCGGTATCTCATTTCTGTAAACCTTGCAGTGTGTTGTGGGTCCACAAAAGTCCATGGCCACAAGCCCACAACTTGTTCATGATGCACTGAATTTTGATACGATTACGCCGGTTGGAAAGAAAAAATTGTTTATTCCTGTTGCAATATCTTTGCAAAAAGCCTTAGATGCTGACACTAAGATATGGTTTTTGGTAATGAAACAACATGAAGACTCTATATGCGTCTAGAGAGACTGAAGCTACTTATTAGTTCCTAGTGTTGCAGGGTGGTTCAATTTCATTTTGGGGATATTAGTGTGTTGGGTATTGGCAAGATGGAGAAGAGGGGTTCCTCTTTTGATGAGAAAAGGCAAGGGAGGAACTCATTTCTGGATGAGAAGAGGAGGAAGTCATGTTCTGATGAGAGCAGGGAATCAAGGAGCTTCTTCGTGGATGAGAATAGAAAGAAGCCATGTTTTGATGAGAGAAAGGAAAGAAGGAACTCTGGTTCTGTTTTCTTAAGCTCTGTCAGTGTTCGTGTCCCTACTAACAAGTACTACAAAGTCCTAGAGGGGCCTGAGCTGGAGATCATCCGGATGAGCATGAACACAGAATAAGTACTCCATAAAGCATAGATTAACAATTAGTGTTTAATTTCCCTGTTTCGGTATTTTTTATGAAAAGGGTTGAATTTCTGAATTACTTTAAATTAGGATAATCTAGCGAGTGGTAATGATTTATGTTTAAATAGCAGAAGAAAAATGACTGTTTCCGTCTTCACACAAGTTTTAGATGAACAGAGCAGCAGGTAGTTCTAAACTTTTAATATGATATATATCCTGTCCTATGACAAGAAATTGAATCACGTATCATAACTGTTTTGAAGTTGTCGATGATTTTTGCAACAAATCTTAGTGAATCTAAATTTTAGGAGTGGTAACCATCTCCTCAGAAAGGATAACTATTAATTAATGTTTGTTTTCTGACGGATTGTTCTTGTTCTGTAGGATGGGAAGGTGTTACACTGCCACCAGTAGTGGATGTTCAGAAGTGGCCATTTCTGCTGAGATTCCCAAATGCCTGCTTTGGAATGTGCATGGGCCTGGCAAGCCAAGCCTCTCTGTGGAAGGCATTGTCAATATCTCCAGCCCTAATATTCCTGCAAATCCCACCAGGAATCAATGTGGGTGTCTGGTCTGTAGCAGTGCTGGCCTTCATCATGGTATCAGTGACTTACATTCTCAAGGCCAGGTACCACTTTGAGGCTGTGAGGAGGGAGTTCTTCCATCCTGTGAGAGTGAATTTCTTCTTTGCTCCACTGGTGGCCTCCATGACTCTGGTAATATCAATGCCTCCTGTGATTATGGAATCTCCTCCTTCATGGATCTGTTGGATCTTTGTAGCACCTCTGGTGGCACTTGAGCTCAAGATCTATGGGCAGTGGCTGTCAGGAGGACAGAACAGGCTCTCCAAAGTAGCCAATCCCACAACCCACATATCAGTGGTGGGTAACTTTGTGGCATCACTTCTGCTGGCCAAGTTGGGGTGGATGGAGCTTGCACAATTCTTTTTTGCTGTGGGATTGGCACATTACCTTGTGTTATTTGTGACCCTTTACCAAAGGCTGCCTTCCACAGGAACTCTACCAAAGGAGCTGCACCCTGTTTACTTCTTGTTTCTTGCTGCCCCCTCAACTGCAAGCTGGGCATGGCTGGCCATCTTTGGAGAGTTTGATATGGTTTCAAGAATTTTGTACTTTGTGGTCCTCTTCCTATAGACATCTCTGGTGAGTCTGTCTGTTCCCTGCCTATTTTTTTAAACTCCTTGTAATGTTCATTAGATACACATCTATGATATGAATATTAGGCTTGGAATAGTGCATGTACTTTGGAAGTAACATATAATCCTCCTTCCATATTCTTGCTGAACTGAGAATAACGTATTAGTTACCTCTTAGATAAGATAATTGGTTTCTATACACTAAGCTCGATTGATTGATTAAGAGGACTGACATCATGGGATGAACTAATGATATGTTTTACTAACTCATTGATAATTAATCTATACCTTTTGAACCTTGTACTTTATGCACTTCATTTCAAAAAAGCTATAGTTCGTTTTTGTGTAGATTCAAGTTCACATTTTCATTTCTATGCTTGTTTTTATTTCAGATCTGCAATTCTATTTCTACTTACATTATTGTTACATTTTTGTTTCTATGCTTGTTTTTATTTCAGATCTGCAATTCTATTTCTACTTACATTATTGTTTACATTTTTGTTTATGCTCTGTAAGTCCTTGGGTGATTGGCTAGATTGTCCATGGAGCTTTGAATCCTATTTTTTGAAGGCCGTTGGGATTTGAGGCTAAAACTATTCTAGTGCTTGGAATTTTCCAATTTCCATTCTAGCAACCGAATTTTCTAGGTTCAACACTAATAAGTCCTAAAAATTCTAAAACCTAAATTCCAAAAATCATAAAGCCTAAATCCTAAAACCTAATGCCTAAAATCCTAAACTATAAATCATAAAAACCCTCACTCCTAAAAGACCTCAACTCTAAACCTTAATTCATAAAAATCCTAAAACCAAAACCCTAGGAACATTAAAGTCCTAAACACTAAAATATACTAAACCCTAAAAAATCATAAATCCTAAACCCTAAATTCTAAAAAATACTAAATAGTAAATAGTAAAAAATACTAAATCCTAAAAAACCTTAAATCATCAAGCCTAAAATATAATTACTAAATCCTTAAAAATCCTTAATCCTATATCCTATACCATAAATCCAAGAACACTTAATGTTGGTAGCCTCGCAGTGCTATATGTATTCAAGATGTGTCTAGAAAAGTGGGATGGGTACTTGTGTTTGGCTAGCTAGGCAGTAGCTAAATTAGATCCTAAATTACTCTACCTTTCATTATTGTTGTAGGTGATTAAATTTATAAAACCTAAAATGATAAAAACCATGTACCTCAGTTACACTTAAACCATACCATTGAGCTTCACAAGTGTAGTTGAGAAGACACAAACATTTTAAACACTCATTTCACTTCCTAGAACAACTAGTGCACTGGAAAACTATAGGTCCACAAAATTCGACTAGATCATGCATAAACAACTTAGTGATTCATATGGTTGGACATAGGTGTACCTTGCTGCTCATCAACATGTTAGCTAATGATATAGTATACAATATGCTTACTTAACACCCCAATGTGTTATAGTCATTCTACAATGCTTAGGTATAGATATGATGTTTCTTTAGTGAATCTAATTTTTTCTCTCTTTGATATTTTTGTAATAGAAATAATTTTCTAGAATTATCCTATGAGGGATTTTATATTACTCCTTGTTGATGCATAAATTTTGGATGCACCAACATCAGGAAAGAAAACTCATTTTAGGAGACTATTGCCTAGTGTGTCTCCTGTATGGGTATAGAAACCTAAGAATATTCTTAGCTAGAGAGGGCTATGTGGCTTTTTGAAAATAGTAAACCAAACCAAAGAAATCAAAATTTAAATTAAATGAATCTAAATTTAAATTGAATAACTATCTAGGGAAGAGAGAAGACCCCCTTTTAATTTATTCAATTTAAATTTAGATTCATTTAATTTAAGACTGATAAAACGAGCCCCGCCCTACCCCTCCCCCCTCCCCCAAATTCACCTTGCTAGGGAAGAGAGAAGACCCCCTTTTTATAGCCACTATGACCAACCAATAATGGAACCCATGTTCTACTACAATAGCCGCACCACTAATGACTACAATCACTACCATGAATCACCACCACCTAGCTATTACTGCACATGATCTCCAATTTAAGTGCCCACTATGTTTGTAACTTCCAAAATGTCTACCACTAATGTCTGCAACCACCACCATCAATGACCACCACCCAGTAGTTTAAATGCCTACTACTCGCATGATTTTTACTGTGATTATTAAGAGAGAGAAATAGAGATGTTGATAATCAGGGCCCCATGAGAGCATGGGAGTGTTGACATCAACACTTGGCCCCCAAATTTTAATTGCATGCAAGTGCAAGGAACAAGACTACAAAAATTTTAAAATGAGATGCACTTGAAAACATCACATAATGGGCAAATTGAAACTTGAAAGCAAACTATACTAATATGAACATGATTAAAATAACCATATAATCAAAAGAGAACTAAACATAGGCCACCCAAACCACATCATCTTATTTAATCAAACTCTAAATATATAATTTTATTATTTTAGCTACATATATCTATATATAATTAAAATATAATTATGATTTCTTTCCCAGTCTTCTTACAAAGTAAAAGTCAGTAGCATGCAAACTACTTTGAGCACAAGACCCATACTAAACTTAATGAGGAGGATAGGCTCACATTAGATTGTGGCTAGTCACAACTTTCAGATTTTTCCTTTGAACTTTCTTTTTTTACATTGAGAAAGAAAATGGATGAAAAAGGATTATTTGCCCCTTTTTTGTGAAAATAGATTCAAAAGTGGAAATGGAGGTTAGGGTGAGGACAGTTGTTGGACCCCATCACACTTAAGAACTTATTACACTACCAATGAACATGGTCCTCACTTATTTATTTATTTATTTATTTATTTATTTATTTAAAGATACTTTGCCAATGGTGTACTTCATTCTTAAGGCAGGAATTCCAACACGAGTCTAGCCAGTTAGCTACACTGCCAATGAACATGGTCCTTTTGAAAATTTTCCCATGGTGCAGTTTAACCTTCATGTATGTGCTTTTGATTACAATTTGATGGCATCATAGTAGGTCTCCTAGGTTCTCAAGTGGAGATGAACACACTTCACCTTGTTGTTTACAAGGTAACCATGGATCATCACACTTGAGGATTAGGGCTTATGAGAGGGAAAATGGGGTTTTCCAAAGTCACCTAGTGATTATGGCTAACCATTCTCCAACATCGCCTATCCTACACTTAGATGATCATGATGATTACATGATAAGTTAGCACAAATCTCATGATCCATAATCCAACATAACTAAAGAAACTAAAACCTTGAAAAAGACTGGAAAGAATCAAAGAATTATTGAAATATATAGTATAAAAGAGATTTTATGTAATAGTAATAAGAAATATTATATAAAGCATTGTACTAACATTATTTTCCAATGGTTCTCTAATGATCCAATGCCTAGTAACTCAAAAGATCATAATAATTATTAAAATCATATGCAAAGCAAAAATCAAAACAATATGTCAAGAAAGAAATGATGGAAGTGCAAAGAAAATATGCAAATGCGACTATATACAAATGAAATACATGACAAAGAGGAAAAAAACATGCAACTAAAAATCTACTAGGTGTCCACGTGGGGCACCTAAGTAGAAATGCTTTGGATGGAATGCATTAAAATTTCTAGGTAACTTATGTCCTTGCACATCAGTAACTTTGTACAAATTGGGGCCAATGATGTCTTTAATTTAGAATGGACCTAACCAAATAGGAGAGAACTTACCTTGAAGATTTGCTCAGTCACATTTTCTACCTTTTTTCGAGACCAAGCCTCCTATCTTAAAGACTTCACCAACGTACTTCTTGTCAAGACATTGTTTAACAATTTCTTAATAATTATGATCACGAAAATCAAGACATAACCTTAACTTTTTTGTTTGTTTTGTATCAAGTCTTTCTTTTATACAAGTTTTAATGATAGGTCTAGGTCTTGGTGGGTCATCGAATATAGCCTTTCTAGGAGCATGTTCCATGTATGTGTCATTAGAATTTAGCACACCTTCAACTATTTTAAGAGGTAGGGTCTTATTTATATCTTTATCTTCCCCTAAAGGTGTTGGATTACTTAGATGAAATCCATTTTTTTGTTGATAAGGCAAGGTGTTTCCATAGATTTCTTCACCTTCTCTAGAACTTTGATAGGATTGGATGGAATCTACATGAGAGACAGGATTTATTTTTCTAATTCCACTCACATAGTCATTTTTAACATCTTCACTACCCTCAACCACAATACCCCAACATAAAGATTAGTGTTTTGATCTTCCAAAGATTGATTTTGTTGATCCAAGGTTGTAACTACTTGTTTGTAGAAGGATCCTTGAGGTATAGTCATGTATTCAGATTTTCCTTTGATAGGGATTAATAGCTTTGAGAAATTTGACCTAAAGAAGCCCCCAAACTTGGCTTCAAAAGTCCTAGATAGGAGCACACCATAGGTAGGTGACATGTTAACTATTAGGATATCTATGTAACATGTGAATATAGGGTATTATTTAAGTTGCACTTTCACTCCTTTTAATGACCCTACTACAAGTATGTTGGACCCATTGAGTTGAATCACATTTTTCATTTGTGGTATCATTTGTGCTCCTAAAGTCTTACATACCTCAAGTTGCATAACACTAACAATTGCTCCAAAATCCATCAAACAATTGTGAACATTCTTTCCTAAAATAATTCGAGTTGTTAGATAAGGAGGTTGCTCATTTTTACTCATCATGGAATTGTTTACATTTTGTAGTGATAATCTGTTAGGACTTTCAAGGAAGTGAACTTGCATTTCAGGTGTTGGGGATTTTCCTTTATTGGTTTCTGGTCTACGAATTATCTCTTGAACCACCTCTTTCATTTTGTCAAAACATAACAGATCATACATTGAGATGTTAGATTTAATTTTCTTCATATCTCCAACTATATCACAAGTCTTGTGTTCATCTTTAGCTTCTTGTTGAGGTGGAGTTCTTCTAAGTATAGAAGGTGGATTTGCTTGTTGTGGGACGTTTGTTTGGGATGACCCAGTTTGAGTATTTTTGTTACATTGACTAGGAGCTCTTCTATTTGGAGGAGTGTAAGGGTCATTCCTAGTTTGTTGTTTTGTGTTGTTCATGATGTCACTAAGTTTATGATAGCAAGTGTTATGCCGATTGGGATTGCTTACCATAACTTGCTCCAATGAGGAAACCTCTTCATCTACTGTTTGATGAGGTACATTAAGGACCATAATAGGAGGTTTTCCATTTTGTTGACCTTAGGTGTTATTGCCATATAATGCTAAAAATTAGGGACAAGTCTTCTCAAAATATTGCCTAGTGTTATGGAGATGACAATAATTGTCATTGACCGATGAACTAGGCTTTTCTGGTTGTATAGGATCCTTGTTATTGTTTTTATTTAATTCAACTACTTTAGTTGAAAGTTTTTGAAGCCAAGTTAATATTTAAGTCATTTGATCTTGAGCTTGAGTCATGGATTCAATAGGATTAGGTACCTTGTTTGGGTTTATGATGGACTAAATTAAGGCCTTTGATTGATCCTCATTCAAACCAGTGTTAGATGGTAGGAATGAAGAAGATGTGAGACCTTGAAAACAACCATTTGTAGGTTAAATCATTTGAAGGGAAACAAGAGTTTGGAACATAGTGTTGGTGGTAGAGGTAGAGGACTATGTTGCATAGGATTACTAACGCTCATCATTCCAAATTGGGTTTGAATGATGTTCATAAGGCTAATTTGTTCTAGCTTCATGACTTTAGCCATTGCTCCCTTTATTTCTGTTATGTTAAGGTCTAATTTGATGGCATAGGCGAAGAATGGATCAATGGTAGATAGGTAAAAGTTGAGGATGCCATCAGATTGTGGACGCATCTTGCCTAGCACATAGGCTAGTTGGTGAAGGAATCTTAGGTTTTAATCCCTGACATTTTCCCCAAGTAGCTTTCTTAAGCTGGTAAAGTTGCTAGATGCTATGGTAGGGCTTGTGAATTTGTCAAACTAAGTCAAAAACTTATTTTTGAACTCCTACCATAAGTTAATGGAAGCATTGGGGAGCATTAGAAACCATTGGGTTGCTTTGGTTTTGAAAGTTGTCACAAATACCCTACATGCCACATCGTTTTGGACAATGTTGTGGATGCTTAGTAAGGTTTCAAAACATTGTGGTTTTCCTAGATGTTTTTATGTTGAAATTAGTTTTCTCAATTATACAAAATAATTGGTATTACAAGCATGATGAAAGACCTATATTCAGCTAATTACATATTATAATCTTCCCAATTCTTGTAATTTTTACCATTGTGAAGGAAATTTATTTAATGCTTCTCCCTAATAGCTCAATAAAAAGGAATTTGAAGATTAAAAAATGTGTTGACGTGGAAGATAGGAAAAAAACACAATATGAAGTTGAATATATGAAAAATCAAGTTAATGTCAATGAAAAATATGATCAATAGAAATAAAGAATTCAAAGAAGAAAAAAGCCCATATGTATATTTTTATTTATACTAGACAAAGTATTAAGCACCCTAAATAGATAGCTTGTAAGGAAAATTTTTACTTTTCTAAGAAAGGTACAATTAAGTCAAACATTAAAAATCATGTTGACAAGAAAGTTATAATTGATGGTAAAGATTCTTGACATAAGATTAATAACAAGTGATGACATAAAGATCTTCCACAAGTGTTAGCACTCCCTTGCTTTGATACAAATATTACTATTAAAGCACAACTTTCAATCTTGAATCTTTTTGTTATTATAATTTCAAACATGGATATTGAAAAGCAATGTAAATTTTGTTAGGACTATGACTTTATTCCCTAATAATAATTAATTTTCTTCAATCATATTTTCAAAGTATTAAGTGAGAGGTTGTACACTTTAGTAGATAATAGCAAAGTTTTTTCTTTTCATATTGTAAATATATCTATGAATGTATATATAATCCAATAATCATATAGCATCAAAGTATCATACCCTAGAAAACAATGAACCATAACAAAGCCAAAGAACATAGCAATTTCTCTCTTTTTTTTTTCTTCCCTTTTCCAGGTTTATCTAGCACATTACTATAATGAAAGTGTAGCTTTCAATTTCGGATGTGCACATCAAAATAATAGACTGCTAACAAGAGAACTTTAAACCAAATCCCTTGACCTTGTTTGTATGTAATAATTTTTGAAATATTTTGCTGCACGTCATTTTAAGGGTTATAGCAAGGAAGTAGGGCTTCTATGAATGAAGACATTCTATGAAATAGCGACATTCTATGAAATAGCGAGAACAATCATTGAGGACTAAAATAAATGACCAACGTCACAAACCGACAAAAAATTTAACGTACGAGCGAGGGCACAGCACAGTATTAGAATCCAAGCATTCCCCGAAAATTAAGAAAAAAGAGTGCATTTAACTTGCATTTCCCAACCACATTTACAGCCCTCCAGTAATCATTGAGGTCATAAATTCCCTGGATGATGCTCAAGCCCAGAAGTTGTTCCTGCCATGCAAATCTCCAGAATATGAGCATCATTCATGTGAAATTGTCACTATTTCTGACGTCTGAGCGACAGACCTGAATATGCTCTTTTTCAGTTGCAAGAGCATGTGGCAAGGAACAATTCCAGGTTTTGTTGTTGACGGATGAGAACTGGAAATGCGATAACCAAAGTGACCCATATTGTAGTTAGTGCATGAAGGGTCATTTTCATGGCTTAGTAGAAGCGTTATGTGTGCTGTACTTGTACAAGATGAATTTTTGGAACCCGGCTATTTTCAATGGCCGGTATCTCATTTCTGTAAACCTTGCAGTGTGTTGTGGGTCCACAAAAGTCCATGGCCACAAGCCCACAACTTGTTCATGATGCACTGAATTTTGATACGATTACGCCGGTTGGAAAGAAAAAATTGTTTATTCCTGTTGCAATATCTTTGCAAAAAGCCTTAGATGCTGACACTAAGATATGGTTTTTGGTAATGAAACAACATGAAGACTCTATATGCGTCTAGAGAGACTGAAGCTACTTATTAGTTCCAGTGTTGCAGGGTGGTTCAATTTCATTTTGGGGATATTAGTGTGTTGGGTATTGGCAAGATGGAGAAGAGGGGTTCTTCTTTTGATGAGAAAAGGCAAGGGTGGAACTCATTTCTTGTTGAGAAGAGGAAGTCATGTTCTGATGAGAGCAGGGAACCAAGAAGCTTCTTCGTGGATGAGCATAGAAAGAAGTCATGTTTTGAGGAGAGAAAGGAAAGAAGGAACTCTGGTTCTGTTTTCTTAAGCTCTGTCAGTGTTCGTGTCCCTGCTAACAAGTACTACAAAGTCCTAGAGGGGCCTGAGCTGGAGATCATCCGGGTGAGCATGAACACAGAATAAGTACTCCATAAAGCATAGATTAACAATTAGTGTTTAATTTCCCTGTTTCTGTTTTTTTTTATGAAAAGGGTTGAATTTCTAAATTACTTTAAATTAGGATAATCTAGCGAGTGGTAATGATTTATGTTTAAATAGCAGAAGAAAAATGACTGTTTCCGTCTTCACACAAGTTTTAGATGAACAGAGCAGCAGGTAGTTCTAATCTTCTAATATGATATATATCCTGTCCTATGACAAGAAAGATTGAATCACGTATCATAACTGTTTTGAAGTTGTCGATGATTTTTGCAAAAAATCTTAGTGAATCTAAATTTCAGGACTGTTAACCATATCCTCAGAAAGGATAACTATTAATTAATGTTTGTTTTCTGACGGATTGTTCTTGTTCTGTAGGATGGGGAAGGTGTTACACTGCCACCAGTAGTGGATGTTCAGAAGTGGCCATTTCTGCTGAGATTCCCAAATGCCTGCTTTGGAATGTGCATGGGCCTGGCAAGCCAAGCCTCTCTGTGGAAGGCATTGTCAATATCTCCAGCTCTAAAATTCCTGCAAATCCCACCAGGAATCAATGTGGGCATCTGGTCTGTAGCAGTGCTGGCCTTCATCATGGTATCAGTGACGTACATTCTCAAGGCCAGGTACCACTTTGAGGCTGTGAGGAGGGAGTTCTTCCATCCCGTGAGAGTGAATTTCTTCTTTGCTCCACTGGTGGCCTCCATGACTCTGGTAATATCAATGCCTCCTGTGATTATGGAATCTCCTCCTTCATGGATCTGTTGGATCTTTGTTGCACCTCTGGTGGCACTTGAGCTCAAGATCTATGGGCAGTGGCTGTCAGGAGGACAGAACAGGCTCTCCAAAGTAGCCAATCCCACAACCCAAATATCGGTGGTGGGTAACTTTGTGGCATCACTTCTGCTGGCCAAGTTGGGGTGGATGGAGCTTGCAAAATTCTTTTTTGCTGTGGGATTGGCACATTACCTTGTGTTATTTGTGACCCTTTACCAAAGGCTGCCTTCCACAGGAACTCTACCAAAGGAGCTGCACCCTGTTTACTTCTTGTTTCTTGCTGCCCCCTCAACTGCAAGCTGGGCATGGCTGGCCATTTTTGGAGAGTTTGATATGGTTTCAAGAATTTTGCACTTTGTGGTCCTCTTCCTATACTCATCTCTGGTGAGTCTGTCTGTTCCCTGCCTATTTTTTTAAACTCCTTGTAATGTTCATTAGATACACATTATGATATGAATATTAGGCTTGGAATAGTGCATGTACATGGGAAGTAATATTTAATCCTCCTTTAGGAATACCATATTCTTGCTGAACTGGGAATAACGTATTACTTACCTGTAAGATAATTGGTTTCTATACTCTAAGCTCGATTGATTAATTAAGAGGACTGATAAATCATGGGATGAACTGATATGTTTTACTAACTCATTAATAATTAATGGTGGTGCTGCAGGTGGTACGATTCAAATTGTTTCTTGGATTCAGGTACCCAATAGTACAAACCAACATTTCACTTTATTAGATTATTTGGAACAGCTGCGTCGTTTATCAGCAAACAGCAACCCTATAGGCTCTAAAATCTATCGTTTCCCTTCACTTGTTTTTGCATGTTTTTCACTGCCGGTTACTTCTATGGTCAGTCGTTTCCATCACCAAATCTTACAAGGAATTAAACCATCAATTTTAATTCCAGTTTTCTATAATTGCATTTCAATCTTTTAAAATTCTGCTGAGCATGCTGTGTATATGCAGATTCTCAATATCGTGGTGGGCGTACACGTACCCAATGACATCTGCATCCATAGCAACAATCAGGTATTCAGAGGCAGTCACCCACAAGTTCACTCAGGGTCTGGCTCTGCTTCTTTCCACAGTGGCATCTGTCATAGTGTTGAGCATCCTCATCACAACTCTTCTGCACGCATTTCTATGGAGGACCCTCTTCCCTAACGATATGGCCATTGCTCTGGTCAGAGAACAGCACGAGAAAAGCTCAGATGATTCAATTTCAACATCTCATCATGATTCCAGATTCTTCGACTCTTCGACTACAGCAGATCCAGAGCTCCTGCAGGTTTACGTAGAAGTCTGGACATTGGGAGGAAAAAGATCAAGATCAGGAAGAAGAAATCCACAGCAGAGGTTCCTGTGTACCCGGAGGCCATTTTCCCAGCTTTTAACAGTTATGACCAACAACAAAACATTTCTAACATTCCTGATGACATGCACGACGAAAATATAGTCTGACTAACGCGGATTTTGATCCTCATTGGAGGGAATCCGTCAAAAATAGGATAGGCCGGAAGTCGTATATATCCTATGCGTTGAACGGAAGTCGTATATATCCTATGCGTTGAAGATTCGCGATTGGGGATAAATTTTGATGAACTGTTCAAGCGTCAGATTCGGGAGTGCATACAGAAGCGCGTTAAATTCGCAATGGGTTTGTATTTCATAATTTCCAATAAAATTTTGTCTGGATTTGTACATTTCTATGCATCAAAAGAATCCGATTCGTGGAAGAGGAATCAAGATTCATGATTCTAAACGGGTTTGGGTTTGGGTATGTGTGTCTCAAAAAAAAAATAGGACGGGTTCGGGGACGTAATAGAGAAAATTTAAATATATTAGTTTTTTAGAAAATTAAATCTCAAATATCATAAAAATACATTGTAAAATATATAACAAGTACAATATAAATCCAAAATATTGTTAATGCTTAAAAATTGCACAGAAACTGCAATATCACCATTAAATTGAAGAAAGAAAATTTGCAAAGGTAAGGAGGGCATTGAATCCATTTCCTTACTCAGGAGCCATAAGCTAGCCAAACATATAATTTCTGCAACAAGCCAAATGACAGCAATAAAATGAAACCTTTTTGTTACTCGATCCAGTATTTCCAAAAATGAAATTAAGGCTCAAGCCTCAACCAAATTTATAACAAATCAGGTCTCCTAATACTTTTGTTCAACAACTACCTGTGAGTAGCACCCTAGGGACTACTGGTGAGTAGTGCCATAGGGCTATGTTGAAGATGACCACATGATTAGAAGACACAACTTAACTAAACTAGGCACAACCTAGTAACTCACCTCCCCTACAATGATCAAAAACCTTTCAGAAGCTGGAAAATCGGCACTAGCTGTGAGAGATGTCCCAAGTGGTGGTTCTCTTGGGCTCTCCCCATGGTTCGGGGACCATGGAACACTCTGAGGCGCCCTCGGGTGGCTCTCAAGTGTTACAAAACCCACCCCAGCTTGGTGGTACCAAGCTAGCAATAGGACACCCTCCTATTGCAACTCTCTTCTCTAAGTCCTCTTCCTTCCCTCTTCTCCATGGAGAACTACATGGCCCTGATTCAACAATGGCCGTAAATATGTAGGCAGCCAAGACTGGATAGTTTTGGTGCGGTGCCATGCCACACCTTGTACCAGATCATGAGGGATCTGGGGGTGAGGTACCTTCCCTTGTAGGTGCATCGTCTCCCCTCCCATCGATGTGGTCTACAAGGTTGTGTGTGTGCTTGTTTGCTTGGTTCTCTTTTACTTGCACTTGTGAGAGGCTTGCTTGTTTGAGGCGTATACCCCAGGTTTTCCACCCCAGATCCATTGGATCTTTGTGAATTCCTTGGGGTGCTAAGCAACGTCGGGGCAACATTGTTACAAATGGTATCAAAGAGGTATAGTTTCAGCTATTGGTAAAAGTTTTTCGCTAAGTGGCTATCAAGGTTTGTGGTTTGTGAGGTTTCCGATAGAAACTAGCTAACCCCATTCTCAACTTTGGTTAACCACTCCCTTGGAGGGTGGCCTTGTGCTCTTTGGTGGTGTTACTCCATTGAGCTTGTTTGGTTAATGATCCCTTCGGATTGATACCTAGGTGATCTAGGATCACATCCTTATGTGTTTTTGAAGAGTTTCTTGATGGCAATGTTCTTCACTCTTCATAAGGGGATAGATGAGATATTGTGAGCAATTGATGTATGTTGCTCTCCCTAAGGATATAAACGATTGTGTTGTGGTGATGTCCTTCACTTGTTTACTTGTGTTTGGACTAGTTTTGATTGTATGTGATATGGTTGAGAGGAGTTCTACTGGCAACTCAAGAATTTTGTTGCTCAAGGAGCTCCCATCTCAGGTCTCCAGTGATTCATCTAGGATGAACTGGACCGAGTCTCTGCTTCGGTTTCCACCCAGATGACATGTTCAAGATGGCATTTGTTGAATCGTGCAGGATATGATATCCTTGGCACTCCCACTCACCCTAGATATAGTGAGTATGGGAAAAGACAAATTGGGACAAGATGGTTCCCAAGTACCTTAGGTTGGAGGTCTTTCGGACATGTGCTCTTGGTGAGCCTTGTTTTGGGTGGACTAAGACCGTTGCCGGTAGACTTCGTACGTTCGTGTTTGCGATTGTATGTTTGTCTATTTCTGTATGCATGTCTTCTTGGTTGTGCTTTCAAATTCTGCATGCGTGTTATCGTGGTTGCATCTATCATTCGTAACGCAAGGCTTAAATGTTTTACGCGGTATGATGAATTATTGTTGGGAACGTTGAGGATGAAGTGGTTGTTTGTGTCATCCCAAAGCCAAATGGCTATTGTCTTGTTTGACAACGTATTGTGCCTGAGGCATGATTGACCTTATTGTTGATCCTTGTGATTTGTGCTCCTTGTTGAGTCAGTGGTGTTGCTTGTGGCATCACTATTTTGATTGGTGACATTCTTGGTCATTCTAATTTGAAGACTACTGGTGTGGGTCATCCTATTGTTGGTTCTTCGTGATGTTGCTCATTGTGAATGCATCCTTCGTGATGTTGCTCGTTGTTGTGAGCATTGGTTTGATGTCAACTTGTTGCTAGATAGACCTTGGTCTTCCTCCTTATTTTTTGATTGATTTGATGATTGTCTATTGCCCATAACTCATATGAGTGTGTTGAAATTTTGGTCCTGGTTGAGGCTAGTGTTAGTTGCTAGGAATTATTGTGGTGTATGAATCTTGAAATTCTGAGAGTGTGCTATCTCTCTCTTGGTGTGCCTCATGATGAAATCGTTTGTTTGAGTAGGGATCGGATTCCTCCATCAATGTTTTGCATGATTGATCTCTATACATGTTGTTGAGGTCTTGAATTTTATGATGCGCAAGAGTGATATCTCTTTGTTATATGATCATGCTTGATGGTTGTGAATGAGGCTGATGTGCTAATCGTGTTTCTGCTAACTTCTATGTTTTTGAGCTTGTGTCTCAGTGTTTGCAGGTAGCACAGGTATAAAGATGCAGCCAGTGGTGACCTCAGTTGATTCTGTGAGCACTATGTCTATGGGGAAGACATGTGCTCCTGAGACCTTCATGAACTAATTAATTGGTCTCAGAATCCCAACATTGGGTTGTGGATTTATCAGTACCTTGGCTGTGATGCATCAACAGGTACATCATGATTCGTTTGCCTCTCAGTGCTGGGGGAGCACTAACAGAGGATGGTGATCTATCCTAGACCCTACAGATATTGGGCTAGCAAATGGCATAAAATGGTATCCTTGGCCATGCCAGATACTGATGGCCCAAGAGTGGCCAAAGCAATGAGGTCCCACTATGGCAGGATGGTGGATACTCAGTTGGTGTGTTTCCTTATTCGATCGTTGCATTTGTGTCTTGAATCATTTTTGTTTGAGGTTACCCTTGCAGTCGGTTCAGTGTGACAGTAGATCATGTATCTTTTGAGACAGTGCTGTAATGACAAATGATCATTTATGCTTTGTGAAAGAGACAGGTTTTTCTCAAAATAGCATGGTTTATTCTTGGTATGCTCTTGGTGGCCTAAATCTTCCAGCCTAGGAAGGGTTTGGGTAGTTTGTCCTACAGCCTTTTAGGCTTGGGTAGCATTCCCAAATATCATGTATGTTCCCATATATGAATGTAATCC
>MNCI01008279.1:850786-861389 GCA_015680685.1 Gnetum montanum | reverse complement strand
TATGCTCTTGAACTGGTGCCATGTGTTCTTGATGATGTTGGCATGCCTAGATGGTGTATGCTTGGTGAACATCCTTGAGACAGGAAAAATCTTGGGAACACATTTTCTTGTGTTCCTAGACTGGCAAAGATCTTGTCCACAGATGATCATTGGTGACTAAAATTCACATCAATGTGATGTCTAACGGTGGGTTTAAGTAGAGTTCTGGGTAGTGGCACCTAGACTTGCTCTTCCATGTTGGAAGTGATCGTGGATCAATAGCCCAAACTTTGGGATGGTGGTCCATCCTTGAATAAATGACGTTACAGATACAGAACTTGTGATTTCTCTTGGTGGCCTTGCTTGGTGGGCTTGAATGTGCTTGAAACACTTGAGCCAATGCTTTCATGATTGTGCGCTTCTAATGGTTTGTGCATGTTGGTGGGCTCTCGTAACAAATTGCTTTGGTGTGTTGGAGAGCTAGGATGCACTCTCATATATTGGGACTGATTGGTGCCTTCATGGTCTATGGTGTGATTCCATGATAGGGGACTCGTTGTGCCTAATAGGGTATGGTGTCTTGCTAAATTGTCCTGTGTACTCTGTCCCTTATGTACACTGATGTATTACAAAGTCCCTTGATGATGTATTGTCCCATGTCTCTGGTGTGATGTTAATTCATGTTGGTGATCTCACCTCCCTGGTGGGATAGTAGAGTTGATCATGAGGGATCATTCTCCATTTCAATGGATGCCCTCTTTAGTTCCTAAAATAATAAGGTAGGCAGTATTGAGACGGTTGTCTCCTGTAAGCAGTTGATGTTTGGGACTTGTTCTTAGCAGTGGTCCTATGTTCATGAACTCGTGGGGCTTGTTCTTAGAGACAAAATGTTGTTACCCTGGTGAAATTCATGAAACCTCCTTTGTGAGGTCATGTTGTTGATGTAAATTAAAGATACATATTACTCTTCTTGGAGGTAAGGCTTGATCTTGTGTACTCTCATAGTTTTGGGATCTTCAGAGGAACTTTCTTGTTGGGGTTCTCTGATAGACCATCCTTCTTGTAAATCCTTTGGGGATGAATCGTGTTATGTTTGTAAGGGAGAACATGATTGACTCCCTTCATACCAACTTGAACAAACATGATGAGAAAAGAGATTGCGCATGGTACCGATGCATGTGGAATCAGTGCTTAGATGGTTGCACTAGTGAGACCCCATGGGTCTCAATGCGAGTAGCAGAACATGGAGTTTTGAACTTGATGCGAGTAGCAGAACATGGAGTTCTGGCAAGCATGAGTTGCTTGCAGAGACATGGCTCTTAGGAGCATGTCCTCCCTCTCGGTGTGATATTCCCAAGTCCCTCACCATGGGTAGTGGCCTTGGTGAGCCCTCAAAAAAAATCAAGGGGTGCTGAGATGTCATTCATAGAGGAACTCGGCGGGACTTGTGGAAGAGGAGCTATCTTCTTGCATAATTTATGGGTTTATGCAAGAAGATATGTCTCTAGACCCTTAGAAGGGACGGATCTAGGGGATGCCTTAGAGACGTTGGCCCTTTGGGTTGGACTCTCCCGCTCATATATAGAAGGGAAGTCTTGGGCTTCCTCCAATTGCCCTTGCATTTCATGTAAGGCATTGGATGGAAGGATGTATCAGGTATTGGGGTTGGTACCTTCCTTCAAGCCTAGCATCTAAGGAGTTGACGGATCCCTGGAATTGACGGAGTTTCGAACCCACGTGAAGTGTACACTCAAAGCTACCCTAGGCTCCACTCCGAGGACGTCGCTTCTTTATGTGGGGGAGGATTGTGAGAGATGTCCCAAGTGGTGGTTCTCTTGGGCTCTCCCCATGGTTTGGGGACCATGGAACACTCTGAGGTGCCCTCGGATGGCTCTCAAGTGTTACAAAACCCACCCTGGCTTGGTGGTACCAAGCTAGCAATAGGACACCCTCCTGTTGCAACTCTCTTCTCTAAGTCCTCTTCCTTCCCTCTTCTCCATGGAGAACTACATGGCCCTGATTCTACGGTGGTTGTAGATATGTAGGAAACCAAGACTGGATAGTTTTGGTGAGGTGCCATGCCACACCTTGTACTAGATCGTGAGGGATCTAGGGGTGAGGTACCTTCCCTTGTAGGTGCATCGTCTCCCCTCCCATCGATGTGGTCTACAAGGTTGTGTGTGTGCTTGTTTGCTTGGTTCTCTTTTACTTGCACTTGTGAGAGGCTTGCTTGTTTGAGGCATATCCCCCAGGTTTTCCACCTCAGATCCATTGGATCTTTGTGAATTCCTTGGGGTGCTAGGCAATGTCTAGGCAACGTTGTTACCATGATAAAAGGGAAAGTAAAAATAGAGCGCCATGAGCTTGCATATGGCCATTGGCCATGTGCTGCTGGGGCTTCATTGCTTTATAGGAAAATAGGTTTTTAAAAAAAGTTGAACAAGCATCCATCCATCATCATGTTGATGACCCATGATGATGACCCCATTTTGTTTTTTCTTTTTTAGCAAAGATATGAGAAAAAGAGCAAAAACCAGCAATGAACAATAAACACGTGTGACTGTGTGAGTCATGGTGGAACCTTTGATGCTTCCAAAGGGAGGCGAATCCATGCAAATGCAATGTTTTCATCCAAAACTTGATTTCCATATGACCCATGACCCATACTTGTCCCTTCGGCCTTCGGTTGCCATAGTAGCCCCTTTGTGATTTTTGTGTTTTTTTATTCATTCCTACTCGCTTGTTTTGTGTGGTCCATCTCATGCCGATGCCATGAATCTTGATTGCTTGCTTGACACTTAACAATGAAATGAAATTTTTGATATGATTCAGAACAGGAGAAAATACATAAGATTTTAATGCACAATGCAGACATTGCAAGAACCAAAAAGGCAAGAACAATATCAAGCAAGGCAAGGCAAGGTGACCATTTCAATGACATCTGCATGCAAGGAAAGATGACCAAAGAAACTCCCACTCATTAAGATATGGTTCTTTTGATAAAATAGGAAATGAGTCCTCGTTGCCCATTCACGTGTTCAACTCTATGGTCTCCCTTGATTTTGGAACTATACTATCCCTTTTTCTACACAAACTTATTAATGAATTGGTGCCTTTGTATTCTTCAAATTGAAGAAGGAGTCAATGGTTGAAAAGGGTGTGACTTCAAAGGGATTTGATGCACATGTGCTAGCTATTCTCTTGAGTGCTTGGATGCTTTTCATGGGTTCTCCACCATTTCACCAATGACCAAACATTAGGAAATTGAATAAATCAAATAATTCTTTGCATGGTGTGGTTCTCATACAAAAACAAAGTTAGAATTCAAAGCACATCCCTTAGACATAATAAAGAAATATGGGCTACAAGCACTAGTTATGGCACTAGACAGACATGTTATCCATGCTTGAAAATTCCCTCTAACTAAGGCCCTTTCTCGCTTCTTGCTTCTCTATCTTTCTCTCATTGGAATGGTGATGACTCTTTGGGGAAGCATTCTTGTTGCTTCAAGGGGATGGATTGGCCAAGTGTATTGATGCAAGGTCACTAAATCTAGTTGGTTTGAGATTGGATTTGGAATGAGTTCTACTCAGTCACCTTAACCATAAAATACACAAGGGACTTTACACAACCTTGCTCCTGGGATTCCATTCCATTTTCTACTCTCCATCTTTCTTCCCATTTTCCACCTCATTGTTAGTTTTATGATTAGTCTATATTTTTGTTGATACATTGTTATTCTTTGGTAAATTCTTGTGGGTCAATCTTTAACCATTGTTTCCATATGTCATTTCTAGAGCCTATGGACTCTTTGGTTTGTGGGTTTGTTAGGGCATAAGCCTAATTTGGGGAGGACCCACTAACATTCCTTTATGGTGCAATTGTTAAATTCTTCTTCTTATACATTTCTTGTAATCCGCAATTTCTCATTTCATCCTCATCCATGACATCCATTTTATTGGCATCATCGTTGTTATTTTTCCCATTTTTCTTATTCCCTATACTTTTCCACTTTGTTGCTACCGAAGGTTCGCTCTTAGTCATGGGGGCCTTGTCACAAATTTTTCCATTCTACTGCCTGCATCACCCCTACACCTTGGGTAGTCATCTGTGATAAACCTCTAACCTAGTTTCTGCTATAACCACAACGCAGCCAATGCACTTTATATCAAGGCAAGGTATCAATTGCATTATGGTTTACTTATCCTTGCTCATTTGTGACTGTGTTGTGTGTGCATATGGTGATTACACGAACTATGGACTGGGATAGGAGGAAGCACTTGGGATGGACTAAAGCTGGAGCATTTATGTCAGGAATAAGTTTGGTCACATGGCTATGGATAAACAACGGAAGGTGCAATTGCGATGTTAGTAGCAACGTGCCTCATTTTCTTTGCTCTCTCTTCAAGCTATTGGATGAGGATCTGGATGTCATCTATGTACAATGTTCACCACAAAGGGCATGAACACCAATGTTGTAATATGTTTATCGATCCATTTACTAGGCACTTTGAATCTGTTATTCCCTGTCGTTGTCAGTTCTCATTTAGTTAATAATCCCATACCTTTCTAATATTTTGTAAGGAACTTAAGGACGAGTTTTCATTCAGTCATGGGGGTATGATGAGTCGCGATATCACATACATGATATCGGAGCCTTCCACGCGATATTGCATACGTGATATCATAGCCTACCTCATTGCCTATAAATAAGAGATGAGTGCACTTGGTTTGCATAGTTAGTCTTAGTCCCTTACCCAAAGTCTTGCCTTTTTTCCTTTCCAAAGATAGAATTATTTTTGAGCACCCGTAGTAGGAGTCATAAAGTGAACAGATCTTTCTTCGAGCATTGTGTACCTGAACACACCTTGTGCACGGCAATAAAGATAAAATTTGTGATGAACCTTGTAGCATTTAGAATAGATTAATTAATGTTAATTACTGTTACTTAAAGCTTTTCTTAGTTAATTAATGTTTTCTCTCTCACCTTGCAACTCTCCTAAGTAAGCACACTCAGTACAATCACTTCGAGCATGTGTGTAACACTTGGTAACCTAGTAACGATTAGCATTTGGTAATCCCAGTAGTGTTGCATTGGTTCAAGATGTGTATAGCAAGTGAGAATGGATGTGGGTGTTAGGACTAGTTAAAGCATAGTTGAGTAGTTAAATCAAAATTAGTTACTTAGTTATCTCTCTCCTCCCTTTGTAGCACAAGGACATAAAAACATAAAAACTATAAAAATCATGTACCTCAAGTTTACTTAACCATACAATCGTGCTATACAAGTAAGCTTGGGAAGACAACAATTGATCAACCCATCCTTGTTTCACAAAGGCACATAAGTAGTTAGTCCTTGGAATTTGATCGAATCATGCGTGGATGCTCGTAATTGTATGGTTGAGCATAGGGATACCTCGCTGCTCAGCAATTATGAACCCTTGTTGGCTACTAGGAGCATGATACAAATTAGGGAGGTAGTTTGAATACCTCATAGGTGATGAGATGCAATTCGCATAGGCCGCGATATCACGTACGCGATATTGTGTCTGCTGCAATATCGCATACGCTATATCATGTCTTCCCTACGATATCGCGTACATGATATTGCAGTCCGCCACCATATCTATAAATAAGACATGGCTCTCCCTTGTTTAGCATAGATAGAATAGAAGTAGCGAAGCTCTAGCAGTTTGACCACTCCAGAGATAGATTATTTTTCCCGTGTCTACCCGCAGTGTGGTGAATGTAATTGTACGGTGTCTTATTTGAGTGTGACATACTTGGACATGCACATGACCAGCAATACAGATCGAGATTACTTCATCATTGTAGAAGTCACTTTGTTGTTTATTTATTTATTTTTATTTACTATTTTCTCTCTCTCACCCTTAAACTCCTAGAATGCGGTATGAGTACAACTTGACTACGAGCATCTAAGGATGTGTACGGTTAGTCAAGGAATTGGCTACTCATCGCAATGTAGAACGAGTATGACTTGATTACAAGAATTTAAGTATGACTACTTGGTAGCCCAGTGGTGTACCTAGGATCTATGCTTGGTAATCCCAGTGGAAGTCATGCACGAGGTCCAAGATGTGTACTGTTGATCAAGAAATCAGTTGCTCTTTGCACTTAGGCTAGATTAGATTTCCTTACCCTTTCCCTCCTAGCTTAGCTTAGTTAATATTATTTTCCACTGCCTTCAGGAGTAGCATAGATTAGGAACACATCATACACCTCATCCTAGACTAAACCATACATGACAAATATAATACTAGTCAGGTGGGAAGACAGCGAACTGCAACCTAAAGATAACTGTCTAGGTGCCACAACTAGTCCATCTGCGGAGGTCGACCGGATCGCGCATGCTACACTCATTTCGTATGGTTGAGTGTAGGGGTACCTTGTCACTCATCAATAGGCATTAAAGGGAAGGCCACATCAAATAAATTAATATAAATAACATTCTTAAATTTAAGGGAGGCTATAATTTTGATCCACAACATCATTTACAAGCCTTCCATGATTCCTATTCCTTATCAAACATTGAAAGTAACTAGAAAAAGCTTAAGCTCTTTCCTAGGACACTAATTCAAGAAGCTGAAAGTTGGTATAGCTTATTGAAACCAAATTTAATCCACTAGTTGTCCACAAATTCTTGAGCTCTTCAACAATTAATACCAAACTTATTCATGAGTGTCTAATATAAGAAAAAAAATGCAAATGTGGAAGTAAGAAAACCATGAATCCTTAGATGTAGCCTTAGGTAGATACTATTCTCTACTACATAGATGTCCAAGCCATGATTTTTCTCGAAAAGAGTAGCTTTGTCATATCATAGATGGGCCTCGTACCAAAACAAGGAAGATCCTTCTTTTCTTAAGAGAGATCATTAGAATTGAGAGCCCATTAGATACAAAGACTAATTGAATAGGTGGTAACTAAAAAAGGAGAGCTATGTAAAAGGAAGAGAGTAGAGAAATAGAATTTGGAACCAACTCCTTACAAAGAGGAGGTTCATATTTATGATTAGGAAAAAGAGGTAGTTCTTAATAAGTTGATCTTACATAAAACCTTTTCAATACAAAAGTCTATTGCTAAGATTGAATCAAGAGTAGATAAGATGTGGGAGTTGAATGAAAAAGTTACAACCAACTTGAAATCATAGAGGAGAAGGTAAAGCAAATAGGATCAAATGGGTAAAACAAAAGAAGAAAAAAGAACAAGAAAATTAGTAAGGATAATTATTGGCAAGAAAGGGAAAATAGCTATAGTAGAAGAGGTTGTAGACCAAATACAGAGGAAACGGATGGATGTGACATCTACCAATATGAACATCCAAGGAATTATTTCCCAGTTATGTTACATCTAAGAGTATGAGGCTTTTTCTTTGAATTCCAAGTTCAAACAAAAGTTAATGCCTAGGAGATTACCTTACTCACAAGGTAATTATAGATAGTCCTACAACTAACAATACCATCAAAGAGGGACTTCTTGTCAACCTCAAGACTACTATCAACCACAATGGTAAAACCCACAGTCATGAGGGATGTCATGAACAAAATAGCAATATTCCTATCGTCAACTAGACCCTTATGGATATTATATTCAACAACTTGTTTTTCCAAATTTTTCTACTTTTCATGCCTTAAATCATTACTACTACCGCTCTCTTAAATACCATCAACTTGCAACATCTCCTATGGAATCACCATCTCATGCCTCTTATCTTTTGTCACATCCTTAATACTTTCATACTTCCCTCCAACATATGTCACCACCAATAATACTAGAAGAATTGGCACCATAAACTTAATAAGAGAATGCCACTTTTGCCATGAACATACAAGTGATTGATAATGTTATTAGATCTTAGCAAAAATCTTGGAAATGTTCTTTCTTTTGGATAGTTCCCACACATGTAAATAAAACTAGTAGACCTAATAGCTTATCAAAACTAGCATAAGGACAATCTGGTGCAACCCCATTCCTCACAAAAACAATGTCTTATAATCCTATGCAAAAGCCAACAATCATCACCACTCCAACACAAAACATAAAAGATAAACATATCACTATGGAAAGACAAAAAATTCCATGCATTACTAATAATGATAAAGGATGTAGATGTGGGCTAAAAGTTCAAAGTCATGACATGATTTTTATACCAACCCATAATAGACTTAAGGAACAAGTGTGTGTACAAAACCAAGTCTATACAATATCCATTAACCCAAAAGACACCTAGTGGCTACAAAATGGGAATACTAAACCATTTAAAAGATGCATGGAAATAACCAATCCACTTATTAGTTCTAGTCCTAAGAAAATAAACCAAACAAAGAACTTAGAAAAGAACATCTTACATTCTAACTATACATTAGAAGAAATTCTTAAACATGGAGACCTAAGAACCAAAATAGAAAATAAAAAAGAAAACATATCTTCATCATTTAACAAGATAACACCTTCTAGTAAACTTGTGATGTATAAGCAAAGGAATACATGGTCCATTTTCCAAATGCTTGCCCATGAGTTTAGTCATAGGGGAGATGCATTATCTTGAATTAAGAACTAATAAGTATATTTTTACTTTTTGTTTTACAATTTTTTATTATTTAACTATTTTTTTAAAAAATTTCAATTCTTAATATGTTTTCCACTTCTTGTTTTTTTCTTTACAATTTTCTCTTCTCTTAAGTCATTTCCTTTATGTTTTATGGATGTCTATTATGTTTTTGTTAATAATGATATTGTTAGTCATGATGTAGAAGCCAACACTATGTGTTGGGTCTCTATCCTATACTATCAAGATGATTGGGTAAATATTTTTGTAATGCAATGAGACCACATCATCCATCCCTCTAGTCTCTCTAAATGAAATTTCTTTACCATGAAAATGATATGGTTCTTCTCACCTGAAACTAAAATTAACTACTAATCATTGTGCCTTGAAGAAAGAGGGAAAGACCAAGTAGGAATGGCAAAGGGTATGATCTCAAGGGGATTTTTGGGTTCTCTTCTCAACTTCCTTCTTGTGGTTTATGACTCCTCCATGGATGTACCATCACTCCTAATCATTGACCAATAAATAGAAAGCATGTATTTGCATGGTGTGATTCCCATGATTCAGAAAAAAAAACACAAGAATTCAAAGAACACTCCTTAGCCACAATAATGGGCTACAAGGATGGGTTATGGGGCTAGAAAGACATGTTACCCATGGATGAAGGCACCCTTCTAACTAAGGTCCTTCCTTCATTCTTCCGTTTTCTTCTCCTTTTGGAGTGATGCTCATCCTTTGTAGTTGTTGTGGACTCATGATAATAGGCAAGAAGGGGCACATTAATGCGAGGCCACTGTTAATGATATGAACATAGTCTGAAACTTTAATGGATAGGTATGATGGTCATCTTAATCACAATTGACACACGAAATTATTGCAGACATGGTTAGGTACCTTACATCCCAATCTCTGCAATGTCTTCTCATCCCATTATTCACCTCACTTCTACATGCAATTATGAGCCTAATGGTTTTGTATAGTATAGTATAGAATCATAACCAAGGTAGTTATATATTTTTTGGAATAAAGGCATGATCTACATTTAACTTCTAAGATGCCCATAAACATCTATAGAAGTGGTTATGTAAAGACATTATCACAAGAGCCTACTTTGGGGAGGATCCACTTGCATGAATTTTGTTAATCTTGGCACTGAATCCAACCTCACATCTTCACAGATATCATGGATAGCTTCTCTAAATTTATGCATGATTTTGTGACTATTCCTTATTAATTTTGAATTATGTTTAATACTTTTATATTGAAATTCCTCTTAATTCAAAATTTCTTGGCCCTCTTATGACCTAGACCATTATTTTTAATTATTCAAAAACTTGTGAGCTTCTAGAGTTAATTTTATTTATTGTGGGGGTCTAAGGATCCAATATTTGAAAATTTTCTAACACCTTATTTTCAAACATTATGGTAAATAATAATTTTAAATATCAAAATAATGTGAAAAACTTGATGATTTTAGTTAGCTTAGATCCTTGGGGAACATTATTATGAAATCACCTTATGCCTAAATTCTAAACTTTTTTGAATTTTAAGCTAATAAGTATTCCAAAGGGATCGATAATTAAGGAAAAAAATTATGAAATCTTATGTTGATTCTTTGGTGATTTTAGATGATGCCAAACAAAAATACCTAAAGTTGAAGGTCTTTTATAAGGCAAAGAGAGGAGGGTAGAAGAGGATATGCCCATGGACAAATAGAAGAACACATAAGGATTAAAATTCAAACATCACATGTTTGCTATACCCATGGGACAATGAGAAGAAATTTCAGTCCATCCTTCAAGAATGTTCTACATAACAAAGAAGCATCAATATAACAATCAAGGTTGGAAAATCTACCATCACTAGTGACAATAATAAGATTCATCTTTAGCATAATTTTTGAAGACCTTTACAATTTTGTAAACTTTAATGTCTTTTTAGGCTTTTTTGTCATTTTGTAATACATCCACTTGAATAAAATTTTATAGTGTGGTCCTTTAGTTTTATAATTGTAGTTAATCTAGTCTTGATCATCCCAAAATTATTATAATGGAA
>MNCI01008279.1:823316-850754 GCA_015680685.1 Gnetum montanum | reverse complement strand
ATATATATATAAAACTTAAGGACAACTTTATAGTTAGTCATGGGGGTATGGTGAAATACCATTTATTAAGTAACTTCATCAATGCATCCCTATTGATGAAGCCTCATCAATGCATCCCCATCAACATATCTTAGATGCATTTGTGCATATACGTTGATGCTTTCTCATCTAAAATCTATGAATATGCAAGCACCGATCACATATTTAGCACCATTAAGTTAGTACTATAGCTATAATCTTGCAATTTGCTTTCGTAATCGTAGCAAACAGTCATTGAGAGCCTATAGCATGGATTTGATTCAATCATATGACATCTTGTTCAAGTGGCATTATACCTCAATACATTCCATGAACAACAAAAAAAATTGAGATTGATTCATAATCATTGCAGTACTTGACTTAGAATAGATTTACTTTCAATGCAATTTACTTTCTATGTACTTACTTAATATTTACATTTCCATGCATGTTAGTTAATCAGTGGAATGAGCACAACCAATTCAAGTATAAACATGTATTCACATGGTAATCCCAGTAGCATTATTACTTATTTCACCTATTAGCATAACACTTGGTAATCTGAATAGTGGGTATGTGAGTTCAAGAGATGTACAACAAGCTGGAAGTGGATACTCATCACCCTTAGGATACTTTAGAATTTATCTTCTTGTTATTAATTAGATTAAATAATTAATGTTCATACTTTCATATAACTTAGCCTTAGCTACATAACATCAATACTCATATGCCTCACTTTGGATTAAACCATACATAATAAATCTACCATTAGTCCAAGTGAGAAGATAACAACCTACCATCAATGTTAAATAATCTAGATACCACACTAGTTCCATGCATGGAATTCAATTGAATTGCACATGAATGCTTGTCATTATGGTTGGATGTAGGGGATGCCTACCAATCATCACATTTTTCAACATCTTTTATAAATGATATCTGATGTCACCTACAATGTCATTTTGGAATGCTTCTTTTTTTCAATTTTTAGTTTTGATGTCGAGTGTCATCTCCTACATCAATTCTAACTTTAGCTTCTTTAGTAGCTTTTCCTTCATGTACAATGTCACTTTTCTCTTTAAGATTTCATGTCAATATTGTTTTTGATATCCAACATTGCTTTTCATATCAATTGCATTTTCAACATCTACTTCAACTACAGATATCATTTCTCCTATCCAAAATCTTCTAGAAGATTTTGTGAGATCCAATGCATCATGTCTTCACAATTTATGAGACATTTATGGTCTATAATTAGAAGGATACCCCTAATGAAAAAGGGGATTAGAAAGTTAGAATATTATAAAGTCTTGGAAGATAAGCTCCCCAAAAATAACTTTTCTTGCAATTACTTTTTAGCATATCATAGACCTCTACATACTTCTTAGCTCCTTAGAGTTTCTTCAAATTTTTCTTTCTCTACTAATACATTGTATGCCCTTTGTGTTGTCCAATTTCATTGGATCCAATTCAATGCACAGATCTAATTCAATACTTTTTTTTATCATACTTCATTAGTTCTTAATCAATAGTAGTTCTATTTAGTTGAGAAATCTCCATCAAGCACATATATCAAAGAGAGAATGAGGTAACACGCCTCCTCTTCAACCATCCCTAATTTCATCTTATAGGATTATTACTACATTCTCCCATGTTTCTTTTTCTAGATATATTATCTTTTCTATTTTTCAACTTTTCTTTCTCCAACCTATGCTTGGCATTATAGAGAATCTATTTTGCTATCCTTTTTTTTAAGATATAGCTTTTTTAATAGATTTTTTTGTTCTGCTCTATGGTTCTATTTTTTGTTAGCCATGTATGCTCTAATTTTTCCAAGTATTTTGCTCTATAAAACATTTCTATGTCATATTACATCATGCATACACTTTTCTTTTCATTCATCTTTGCCTTACTAGCTATTCCATGCACTCCTTCTTGCTTACTATATTCTCGTGTTTGGCAAAAACACTACCTCATATTATTGGAATTTCTAATAATTTACAAGTCTCCTTTCAATTTAGACATTCATTTATTTTGACCATTTGATGGCCATGGAATGCTTAGCTTATTTTCATGTAGGATTATTCTAAATCTAAAATTTATGATGAGTCTAATCATAACATCTTTTTGGTTTTAGAATGAGAATCCATATAGAAATTAAAGTTATTTCTAGGATTTTCTTTTTAGCATCTTCAATTTTCTAAGTTTAAATAACATGCTGCATGATGAGTCATCATTGGTTGCAATGTATCAATGCATACCTGTCAATGCATGATCTGATGCATTGATGCATACACATTAATGGAGTGTCTAGTCTTTCCTATATAAATGTGTGCACCTACTACTTCTAAGGCATTCATTGATTAGTAGCATAGTGGAGTTCTTGTAGTTTTTTCATTTCTGAGTTAGAATATTTTCTCAGTGCCCACAATAGGAGTTGAGAATTGTATAGATCTTTATTCAAGCACTGATGTACCTAGACACTTTGGTGTAAACAACAATAAATATGATCTTTCTTAATAAACCTTGAAGCACTTGGACTTAGCATAATATTTACCTTAATGAATTTACTATTCATGCAATTTACTTTCATGCATTTAATTAATTAATTGAATAACAGATAATTAATGCATATAAGTATGGCCTTCTTGAGCATATGTTAACACTTGGTAATCCTAGTAGCACTTACACTTGGTAACCCAGTAGCATTGCATCAGTTCACGATGTGTATGGAAAATGGAAATAGATGCTTATGTTAGCATTAGGTTAAGGTGTTAAATAGTTTATAGATTAATTAAGCATTTAATTACTTTATTTTTATGATTGGGAGGAATAGATAAAAAATATAAAAGTTATACAAATCATGTGCCTCAATTATGCTTAACCATATCATTGAACCTTGCAAATGGAACTGAAAAGACAACAATCACACTCGTAAGTTCACTACCTAGATAATGTCTACATAGAGAGCTAAGGTTTGCAAAATTTGACTAGATCACTTAGTGAATGTTGGTGATTCATATGGTTGGATGTAGGGATTGTTCACTACTCATCACTACATTAAAATACTAATGTCATATCATTTCTTCTATGAATTTTATGTTTATCCTATATAGGTATTTTCAATTTCTGTTTCAAATTCAAACTTGATTACAAGAAAAACTGAAGCATTGGTAATAGCCCTATGAAGTCATAGTTACTACTAAGATACATTCATAGTTATGGCATTATCCTTTGCTTTAGATTTCTTTAAGCTCCAAGGCTTAGTTATCTAAGGATAAATCAAGGATTCTTTAGAGGATTAAGCCAAAGAAACTACAAGGTAACCTATACCAAGAAATAGCTAGACTTCTTACTCACACTAGATATGTTTAACTTATAGAAAATGTTGAGAGGGTCAATGATCTTTCTCCTTTCCTCTCTAATCCAAATCATCCCATTGAATTGAACCATGGAGAAGCTAAAGACATTGCAAAGTTCATCATAGACCAAGAGAAGATATAGGAAAGAATATACTTACAGATTAAAGAGGCTAGGATGAAAGCTATCTTGGATCAACCTCTTAGTTTTCACATCACTATTAGAGAAAAAAGAGGATGTATAGGCTCGAAATTAGATATTTATTTAATAAATGAAGTTGAAGAATAACTAACTAAAGAGCTCAACAAGATCAATCCTCTATCACATCATATACATAACATTAGCATCATAGTTTCTCAAATTTCTTCAACTAGATTTATTCCTCCTATCATGGGACCATCTAACCATAGCCTTCCCTTGATCTTTGTTTCTTTTTCTTACAATCTATTTTCTCCTAATAATGTTAGTAACCCCCACTCTTTCTTCCAATCCTCTAACCCATTTTTTGGGTCCATATATTTTATTCCTCAATTTAGCCTACCATACCTCCATCCCAATCCATTTCATTACCTATTTCTACTACTCCACCACTATCAACATTCTCCAACATGGTAATGCATAATCTTTTTCCCCATACTTGCCTAATTTTGTTTCATTTGACAAACTTGCTTCCATAATATTCAACCCCATTCCATACATGTGTCTCCCTTTGACATCGTCACCTATTACTACAACTTAACCTATCACTCACTTCCCTAAAATAGATCCACAACTTTTAGCAGTACTTAATGATGTTATGCTTCATCTTTAAAGCATCAAAGACAAAGTAGATAAGGCATTGCCCATCTAAGAGAATTCTTCCACTTCTTTAGATCAATTCCAATGTAATCTTGTAAACTCTATTATTTCCATGCCACTTCTACCTAAGGAATTTTCATTTTCATTCTTTACAAAGTATCATGGTGAAACAGGGGATCCTATGGATCATGTAGTCATGTTTAGGAATGAATGCACTAGAATGGTATAGATCCTTGCCTCATTATTTTACTACCTCTTTGGAACAACTACAAGTGGCTTTTATTAAATACTTCAAGTTTAATATCCCTCAAAGAACTAATGTTATGTCTTTTGTAGCTATTAAACAAGCTTTGAATGAACCCATTGATAAATTCATTTCTCAATAGATAGCAATGTCAACCAAATTACCTTATCATTTGGAGAAATGCCACTTACAAGACATTTTTAAGACTATAGTCATTGGCTATATTTAGAAGAGGATGGCTTATCCTAGGCCTCATTCTTTGAATGATTCTTTCTTGGCTACCAAACACATTGAAGAAGTTGCCATTCAATGTACTAACCAAGAATTTCTGTCAATCCATAACAAAACTAACAAGGCTATGAAACAAGAGAAAGGATAACAAGCCTTCCAAGGTGTTTCTTATTTTTCTAAGAGAAAAAACAACACTCCCTCAACTGCTTCTTCTTCAACTCAACAATGCAAACCTCAAGGGAATAAAGATCAATATACTAAGATATCCATGAGATATTCTCTACTTCTTAATAATTTTCTTAGGGATGGACAAATTAAGAGGAAATATTTTTTTGATCAAGGAAGAGCACAATATCATTGTATTCAACTTATAGCAATGGATCCTTCTCAAAGATAAGAAGGTTACCTTGAGATTCCTAAGTAATATGGCTACCAAAAGTACTACTATTATCTTAAGACCACCTAACATGACACAAATAACTACACCACTGCTCCCTCAAAGTCAAGTCACCCTTTCCTATCTCTTTATCATATTAAGGATGTTCCAACTAACTAGAATCCATTTACATCTCATCTCATTAAACATTCCTAGCACTATTCCCACTACCCAACCCATTTGTCTCTATTGGCTATATATCTTGGGATGTACTTATAATCATTCTTTCAAGTTCCAACATACCGCCCTCCTACATCCCCCACCCCTACCCCCCAAAATTCTCTCTTTCTTCTAAGATATATATGACTTAACATTGCCCAGCAAAACCAAACTCAAGACTTAAAGGCTTCAAATCAAAAGTCTTACCACTAGGCGAACAATTTATTACTACTTAGCATGAAAGTATATATCATGATTATGCATTAGCTGGTCATTGCAAAACTTGTTTATGCTTTGTAAATATTTACTTTTTGGAAATATGTGTTAGTCTGCAATTTTTGTTTTATTAACAAAGACAACAAAAAATTTCCAACGGAGAAAACAACTTGATAGTATATTATTATGATGAATGTTGAGGCATTATAGCGGCAGATCCTGTTGAAGAAACAACTATTACAATGCATGTATATCCAGCCTAGACGAAGAAGCTCCGAATCACAAAATAGCATCATCTTCCTCTTATCTCTTATCTTACTAAAGACATAGATAAGATTTCAATGTGTTGTAATTAGTACTTTCATGCTTCTCTTTTTGTTAAAATGTTTTTAAAGTTCTACTTTTTCAGTCTCTTTGGAACGGTTTCTTCGCTAGTAGGCTGGAAAGAAACCACATCCAAAACAAGGATAGTTCCGTGCAAGCAGAGTGGTAAGATTGAATGGCCTAATCTGATTCCGGGTTCCATGAAAGAGACCATCAACTATAAACTCACATGCTCTCTCGGTGGGATGAAATGCATCCCAAAACACAAACTTGCTTCTGTCGCTGCAAAGATTTGAAAATGGCAAGCACAACCCCTGTCCATTGAAGTTTCCTTGCCCACAACATGCAGTCTTTGAGTTTTCAAAACCTGCGCAGACACGAACACAGCAAATATTCAATACAGTGAGTTGAAGTTCAAGGAATGAGGTTGAAGATCAAAATATAGTAATTGTTGGGTTGTTAGCTGTTACCAAATGATGTTGGGTCTGTCATGAAGCCTTGTTGGCCATCAAATCCGCTGGCAAATAGGAACTTGGCATCTGGAAACTGGAATCTAAGTTCCTGCAACATGACTTCTACCCCGCTATCAAATAATCCTGCTGCCTGCATCAACTGCTTGTCACATTCACCATCGCTTGACCTTGACAGCACTGATGGCACACAACCCAAAGGCCCTATTGATGTCACCATTATCTTTCTTGCTCCCAAATTGTAGAGGGTCTGTAAAAACAGCGCTTTTAGAAAAGAAAATGAAATCAACCAAATGATTCGGAGCATGTAAGAGGTTAATCTTAAAAAGTATCCTCAGAGCTGGCTTGGAATTGATTGCAGGAAAATTACTCACCGTCAATTGCTTCTTGAACTGTTTTACCAGAAGGGTTGTGTAGTTGCTAATACTGTACTGACTAGCTCGAGAGGACATCGGAAGGAAGTAGTTGTTGACATAATCATTCCCCCCTAGTGTGATGCTCACCAGAGATTCTTGCACCAGCTTTTTTGTTTCATTCACGCCAATGATTGCTGCAACTCTCCTTTGATATTGCTTGAAGAATTCAAATTGCTGCTGGATCTTTATCACAGACATCTGCATCACCAAACTTTTAACATTAGCTCTTTTTGGGAAAGATCAATACACAAAGGAAAATAATAGAGTTAATGCCTTGTTCTTAAATTTCATTGATACAACTTACAAATATATCTCCAGTGTCATTCAAAATGCCAACTCCTGCAGAGGCAAAATTTGCTCCATGGAGCAGTTTATTGCCATTGTTCTTGGGATCAAGATAGGGCAACAGTAAGGGAATTCCTAGCCTTTCACCTACAAAGTACAAAAAGCCATCAATTTTGTTTCGAAGTACTAGAAGATCCAGCTTTAAACTGCCTTCCAATTTCAAAAACTGTCCAACATTTAAAATTTAAAATTTTCAGAAAGAATAACCACAACAATAATAATCCAGCAAAACATTGCATTGTATCAAATCTCAAATGTCAGAACCACACTTACATATAATATCAGGGAGATTCTTGCCATTGGAAAATCTCCCAGTGGGCTGATGAGTTGGGAAGTCAATCCCATAAGGTCTAGAATCTGCTCTAGCAAAGGATGGAATGAAATTATTATTTCCACTGTCCACTAAAGAATCTCCAAACACAAGCAGTGCATTTCTATTGAATGCTGCTGCAGAGGCTGTAAAAACTGCATGCATAGCTAACGCCACACACACCGATACATTCAACCACCACATTTTTCTGTACTTCAACCACCCCCAAACGTAGGCCTCATGGTGCACAATATTTGTACTCATGGGTGGTCTCTGATCATCAACATTTTCAGTTTGATGTTATTTTCAGTTTAAAAGTTACCCTGCCTATATGCATCCAACAACAAACCGTGGACCATACTTATTTGTGCTGATGCATGAAGCCGAAAACCTTAGTTTTCTTCATTAAGAATATTCAAGTATTCTACAAATGCCCAACAATTAAGTGACATGAATCCCAACATCATTTCCACCAATCGATATCTCATTGAATGGAATCAATCAACTGTAGCCTCACAGTTGGACTCCTCTGCATTCATTCAGAACTCATCATCATGGAAGAAAGAAACAAAGTATTTTCGTAAAGAGGTCTCTAAACTTTGGAATATGCACGTAATGTAATAATTCATTGAGAATTTTGGATGGTAACAATTTAATTCTGTAACAAAATTGACTGAACCCTGGTTTCAGGTGAAATTTCCGATCAGTTAATAGATACGGAACGAGACGTTAAGTGTTTGCATCATCTCTGCTTTCTGTCTGGGTTGTTATAGAATATTATCTACCATGCCAGCCAGAGTCTTTCTGAAGCAGTTCAAGTTGCTAAGAACATATTTTATTCTTTGTCCAAGTTAGCATACAAGTGTCAACTTTATTATTGTTGATTGATGCTACCATTTTCAGGAATTTGTGGCAGTTACGGTCAAATTGGTGTGAAAACTTTGTTATTAATCACTCGGCCTGCATTTACATTTGGTCACTAATTAGCCACGTAAATGATGATATCGTGTCCGCTGCATGTTTCCATGTTCAGATATTTTTTAACATCGTTTCAAAAATGGTGAAATAATTTTATTCTTCGTTTTATATGCTATTCTATATTTAAAATTGCCAATTAAAGTATAGCTTAACTGGTCAGCTTCTTTCTTGCAAGTTCAAATTTTACCTGAACTACTGCCTAATTTTTTCTCTCTGCTAACTGCAAATGAATCATGGGTTTGTTTCGTGGCTCTTGTTGTGTTGGGTGTTTAATTTCTCCGCTGTGTAGAGTGTTTGATTTCCTGTTCTTTTCATGTTGGTGTAAGGATTTGCACTTGCACGGTGAAACTACCACTGTGATCAATGGGGTATCATTAAAATTTCCAAAGAAACCCATGATGGGTTTGATTTCTCGCTGTTCTTGTTATGGCTAAGGGTTTGGTGTGTAGCTCTTTTGTATTTGATTTCTGCCTTTTTGATTTGTTCGGTGCGTAGGTCTTATTAGGCTGGATTTCTACACGTAAAATAGGAATGTGATAGTTAAAATTCAAAAATACAAAATGAAAAAAAAGATTGACAATCTAGCTTTTCATAGAAGCAATTATTAAAAGAAAATTCATGTAGTTGACCTTTTTTGGTTGAGACAAGGCTAAGATTACGATGATAGGGAGGGGTAGTAGTGTTCTGTGAACATAGATCCACCCTTTCCAATGGAGTTCTTTTGCCACATGGCTTGAAGACTTTTCTCAACTTATCTTCTTAGATAGAGATGGAGATTGAGGTCAAAGTACCAAGGTCTTCCTATTAGGACTTATTTTTAGTGTACGAGAATTATTTATCCTTGATGCTCTCTTTGTGAAAGTGAAGACTCATTTTCACATAGTTTGTTTTAATGTCTAGTTACGAAACATGTTTGGAAATGGACATCTAGAATTTATAACAACTTTTAATCAAGAATCAATGATATTATTCTTTGTGGTCAACTTTGTTTTTTTCTTTTCTTTTTCTTTTTTCTTTTTTTCTATTCTTGAACATCTTTTCTTTGTATTGGAAAGTATATTTGGCTACTTATTTTCTATTCTATTTAAAAGCTTCACTTTCAGCAACAAGAAAATAACTAGGATCTTCCTCTTAGAGCTAAATATTAGATTCTCCATCAAATATGTTGTTTTTCAATTATAGCTTCAAGCAAAAAAGCTTTCGATCAAGGCCAAACAATTAATTTGTTTCTTGTAGTATTAATTTCTTTTTATCTTATGAGCTTAATTTGGGAAAGCTATCATCTTCTTTTATAATTTTTTTTATTTCTAACCCTTTTTCTTTTCTTTTTTTTTTTGAAGAGAGTATTCTTCTTCCTTTTATAAAAAACCCTTCAATAAGAAGTGAAAACTCATGGGGTATTTTTAAGCAATGAAAAGAATTAATCATTTTCCTATTTTAGAGGAGAGGCTTTTCAAGATTAGTTATAAGGATGAAAACCTCAACTTGGTATCCTTAAAATTATTGGAGTTTCTCTTTAGAATTTTTCTTCTATATTGATGATGATGATAATTAAGATTCTCAAATAAACTCAAACTAAACTCCCCTAAGACTTATGACTTTGAGTTTAAGGTTGATAACCTAAACAAATGCAACAAGATAATAATCTAAAACATAATAATTCTTTTAGCATATAGATAATAAGGTATCAATCCAAAAACATTATTTTGAATATCAAACATCAATATTTTGGTCATTTTTTAGGATAAGGCAATCTAAGATGCCTAAAACAATGCCTTCAATCTAGCATGCTTAGGATGTTGGTACTAGGTTTTGAACTTAGTACCATCAAGTGAAAAGTAGTGTGTGCTAATCAACTAGTCAAAAACCCATGTACTAGGTTTTGGTGATTGTTTTAATAACCAATATATGTCATACTTTAGTGGTAATTGTTCATAGTTATAGTAACTATAGAGATTTTTTTACTTGATGATGAACCATGATTTGTCAGGCTCCGATATTAGATCTGCGATATTGGGTACACGATATCATAGCCTGAATAATAATATTGGATACATGATATCATGATTCCTATGTGAGCCTATAAATACACATTTGGGTGCATAGGAAAGGGGGAGTCAGCAGGTGTAAGTGTAGAGTCTTTTTTTTTTCATTTCTAGTTCATTTCAATTCTTTTCCCAGTGTATGCACGTAGTGTGATGATTGTAATTGTACAGAACCTTTATTTGAGTGTGACGTACTTGGACACGCACATGACCGACAATAAAGATCGAGATTACTCCATCATTGTAGCATTCACTTAGCTTTTATTTACTTTAATTGTTAATTATTTGCCATTGTTTCTTTAGTTAATATTTACTTTATTGTCATTTACATTTCATGTTGTTAATGCATAATGAGTACGACTTAATCACAAGCATTTAAGTGTGACTACTTGGTATCCTAGTAGCATATCCAGGAGTGCTTAAGTAACATGTGCTTGGTAATCCCAGAAGTAGTACATGAGGTCCAATATGTGTATGAATGATTAAGGATGGATACTCATTACACTTAGGCTAGTTTAGATTATGCTTCTCATTACCTATTAGTTTTAAACAAGGTTACTTTCCCTCGTCTCTAGGAGCAATGCTAGTTTAGGATCACATCATTCGCCTCACTCTAGACTAAACCATACATGACAACATAAATACTAGTCCAAGTGGGAAGAGAGTGAACTACAATCAATGTGTAATTATCTAGATACCACAACTAGTCTGTCTGCTGAGTTCGACCAGATCATGCATGAATGCTTGTATTCATATGGTTGAGTGTAGGGGTACCTCACCACTCATAATTAGCACCGTTGCCATGGACGGTGCTAGTTATTTAGATTAGTTATTTCATACAAGATCGTTGTAACAAAGTATTAATGATATATCTTTCAAAAATAAGTAATTACAAACAAGTCACACATAGATTCACAACAATGTCTCTCTGACAAGACTATGATAACGCAACAACTAGTAAGGCAATTCATTGGAGAACCAACAAATTATATGGCAATGAAGATGAATTTTGAAGTACTCAATCTTCTATAGGGGTCTCTTATGTACATAAACAAAGACAACATTGTTTCAGCTCACAATCTCATAACCTACCTAGTGACGATGAACCCCTACTAGCCACTAAGAGTCTAATACATATACAAGAAGTTGTTCGAATATCCCGTAGGTATCGCAAAGAAAGTCGTCCACCCAAGCTTGATTTAAACAACTTTCCCAAGTTTTCAGGAGGCTATGATTTAGATCCACAAAATCATTTACAAGCCTTCCATGATGCTTGTATATGGAACAATATTGATAATGGGTGGAAAAAACTTAAGCTCTTTCCTACGACACTCGTTGGCCAAGCAAAAGTATAGTACAGGTCCCTAAGACCAAAATCAATTTGACGTTGGCTGACAATGGTAGAACTCTTCAATGAAAGATATCAAACCTATGCAAGAGTATCATCCTTGAGGAAAGAAATCCAAGAGTGGAAACAAGCACAACATGAACCCTTGGACATGGCCTTACAAAGATATTATGCATTGTTAAACAACTGCCCAAGTCATGGGTTCTTCGAGGAAAGGCTAATGTACCACATCATAGATGGGCTTCGTAATGAAACAAGGGAGACCCTAGGGATGTATGCCCTAGGTCAACTATATGAGCTACAAACCCACCAATTCCAAGAACTTATCAAGTGGGTAGAAAAAGAAGAAGGAGAAATGGCTAAATGGGAGAATGTTGAAAAGTCTCATCAGGACCAAAATCTCAAACTAGCAAAGGTCCATGATCATGAAAAGGAAACATCAACTTACCTCAAGGAGGTGGAACCATCTTTGCCAATACTACAATCACTAGATGAAATTAAGGCAAATATTAATAAGATGATGAAATGAGTACATGAAAAATTTAGAGAATATGCCAACACTATTAGAGGTAGAACTATGCCAAATCAAGAAACAGGATAGGATACCATGCAATAATCAAAATGAAGGGATGAAGAAAATAAGGATAAAAACTCAACTACCAATCATACATATTAATGTAATGTTTACCTATACGATCACCCTAGAGGCCACTACCCAGTCTTATCACATTTACATGAGCATTGGGAAGGAATGTTACATCTAGACTTCATATAGAAACACTGAATTCAACCATAGTGGCAAAAACCCTAGTCATGGGGGAGGCCACAGTCAAACTGGTCACACCCTTCATACCATCCAAACCCAAGCACTTACCATGTCCAACATCTAGTTTCCCCAACTGGATCAACATCCTCTACTTCACCTCATTATTATCATTCTCTTGAGTACTATCCACTCATACTCTTTCCAACCAAATCACCACCTCATATCCATTACACTTCTCTTCACCCTCAATATTCTCATCCTTCACCTCCTTCTATATTGCCACCAGTTGTGCTAGAAGGATTTGCACCATAGCATCAACCCACAAATGTTACTTGTGCTGCTATTTTCAACTACAATTGGAATCCTCCACAACATCAAAAGCATCCTTTCTTTAGACATGACCGTAGAAAGGAACTACATAGTTCCAAGACCACTACATCCTCCAACTTAGCACAAGTTCAACACTATGGTGCATCTTTCTCCTCAAACCCAACACCTCGTGTTACCTTACCAGGGCCACTAATCAATACTCCAACAACCATGCAACCCAATGACTATAGCCACATAGGGAGACATATCGATCCCTACATACCATCTTACAGTCATGGGTGCCATAGTGGGTTAGCTCCTTATTACATAACCACATCTTATAAGTTTCCCCACTATGCCAACCTTAATCAAGTGTGTGAACCTGAAATTGGGTACATTCCAACCACCACATCAAAATACACCCAATGGTTTGGATATGACGAGGTCCTAATCTTTCCAAAATGCATGGATCTAATCCTTCCATTTATTAATTCTCGCCATGATCAAAAGTTTAATTATGGGGGATATCCTCCATTCTAATAAGTAGAATTAATAAATGTTTTTCCTTTTCTTCAATTTTACAATTTTTGCTTTTCAATTTTTTATCTTTTCATTTATTGTTTTATCTTTTTATCTTTTTATGGGTAATCTCATCTATGAATAAAACACTCATGTAACTTGATAGTTGAGGTGTTGTTCTATGCTATCAAGCCTCAGGTGCATTATTATTTGGATAGTGAGCCCACAACATCCACCCACCCATTCTATTAATAAGAGGTTCTACTCTAGGAATGATGATATTATTGACATCATTAAAACTTAAAGTAATTTTGTGCTCATTATGCCCAAAGAGAAGAATGATGGACTAAGAAGGAATGACCAGGGTGTGACATTAAGGAGACTTTTGGATTCTTTTTCATAACATCTGTGGGTGCTATCATGAAGCTTGGTTGTACTAAGATCCTTGAAGATCCAACGAAGAATGGGAGTAAGAGTAATAAAGGCACTTAATCAAAAAAATCAATGCTGTTCTAGGGGGTCCCACTAAAAAGACATGCACCCATGCCTAAAGGTTGGTGGCTTCTCTGGTTCACCGTTGGAAAGGACAAAGTACCAAAGCAGCTGAAAAGAAAGAAAGAAAATATAAAATAAACAACACACACATAAAAATGAGAAAGAAAAGATCAAGAAAAAAAATTGTGTGTGTATGCCGCAAAGAAATTCCAAATCACTCCTCCCTTGGAAAAAATGCCAAGTGATCGTATGCCTTACTATCATGGTGCTCTTATGGTTGTCCATCATTGGATGAAAAAATGTGATATCACTGATTGGACAAATGGACTTGGTCTTGATTTTGGAGTGACAGGCTAACAACACATTAATCACACCCCACACTTAGGATTCATTGTTCCCAGGGTCAATTACCTCATGTCCTGATCTCTGCAATCCATTCTATGATTCATCTCATCTCGCTACCCATGTATATTTGACTTGTGTCTTATGTTGCATATAATTCATACCTCATCATAGTGGTATCTACATATGTGTGTTTTGTGGAACTAGTGTGGATTACATTTCACCCTTTTAGTGCCTATGGACATTTTCAGGTGTGGTTACGTAAGGGCATGATAGGTAGGAGCCTGCTTTGGGAAGGACCCACTTGCGTAAATTTTGTAATTTACACTCTTTGCACATCACCACATCATCTTATACCCTCCAAGTATTGCATTGCTATAGTACTCTTTCCCTTTATCATTATTTTCAATCCCAACATTCCTATGCACCATAATATGTCCTTTCTCCTCATCCTATTCATGCATTTCATTTCCAAATTCCATTACATTACACTCTTGATGCCTTTAGGTCTCTTCAATGTTACCCTTGACCTTTTGAATTAACCTTAAATCCTTCATTTTTTGCCTTGGAAATTCCAAAATTCATTAATTTTTCAAAATACCCTACTTTCAAAAGGACACAATATCAAGTCTAATTCGATATAAGGTCCATGCTATCGAGTACATGATATCGTGTCCATAAAAACTATATATATGGACCCCCCACACATGTCAACATCCTATTACACTATTCATGCAAGGAGAGTTGTTCAAATTTTCTTTCATGAATTTATTAGCTTATGCACCTATCCTTCAAACATCCATATCTTGCTCACTAATGCTCCAATTTCTATTCTGATTGAACCTATTTAAACCCGAAGTGTTTATCTTAGTCATATGGGAAGGGTATGCTCCAATTTGCATATACTTTTTTCAAAATTTATCGTTTCCCAAAGGATATCATAAAGAGTAAATGACCTTAAAAATGTTAAACACATTTGCCAAATTAATTTTATCTCTTTACCCAGACCATAAAAATTATTTTTTTGGAATCACCTAATCAAAATGGGGCTCAATATCAAAAATTTTAGGGGAATTTTTATGAAAATTTATAACTCTAAATCACATTAAGCAAAAATGAATCTATTCAGGCAAAGAGTAAGGTATAAATCAAGTTTTGTAAATAACCTTACTAATAATCATCTCGTGTGATTGCAAATGGCCCCTAAATGTGGACAGCAAAGAGGACCCTCTCAAGGTGCATCCAAACGACCAAGGAGAGGCAAATGCCAGGAATCGCTCAAGGAACATATAGAATAGGAGGCATAATCATTCAGCATCCATGAGGAGCCTCCTGTTATTATGTAATCAGGACACGCTGAAGGAGGAGATGGTAGAGCACCTGAATAGGGACAATATCTCACATTGTCTCCAAAATGTGTTTAGGCAATTCATAAAAGGTCCACGTCAATGGTCGTGATTGTGAAACTTAACTTTGGATCTTTCACTAAGTTTTCTCCTGAAGCAATTAGGGACCAACTTAAAGGGTCCCCACTATGGCCTATTCTCTTGGAAAGTGGTAATTGGTACCTAGGAAAGACGTACCAATTTTGGCACGATAAAGAAGAAGGAACCATAGTTGATATTGGTGGTGTTTCTATGGATTTCTTTGCCAAAGCCATTTCGGAGGTGTTGAACCTTCCGAATATAGGGCCAAAATTTTCTCACTTGTCCACTCACTCCGATGTTGATGCGCAAAAGATATGGTTGAAAAGGGCATACAGCAAAGAAGACAAGGCCTATGGAGAGCTAACACTTGAAGAGAGAATCTAATTCAAGATCGGCACATATCACATCTTCCCCACAAAAGGGTTAAATAGAATCTCCACATATGCAACTAGAGGAAGTGCTATCTTTATGGGCAAGGTTAATGCCAACCTACCCCATCTGTATCTTACAAAAATTTTGAGGCAGTTTGAAGAATGCAAGACAAGGAAGTTCACATTTCTCTTTTCTTGTCTCATCAGGAAGCTATGCCGATGTGCTAGAATTCAGGGGGTGCACCAATGACATCCCTAGAAAGGTCCAAAATTCTTCATTTTCCAAATTATTGAAGCCACCAAACCCAAGCAAAAGTGCTGGTAAGACGTTGGAGCTTGTACAAGAACATACAGTGGGGCCCACTGCACCTCAAATTGTAGGGCCTAGGCAACTTCCAAGCACAAGGTCCAGTCAAAAATAGGAAGTAGGGCCTAGCATAGGCCAGTAAGACCAACCATCACTACCACCATAGGATTATCGACCATTGATGAGCCATCTCAAGGCCATGGTAGAAATGGTCAATTGGGAAAGCCGTGATGAGGCCAATCTCTTTAGGGTCATTGATGATGATGTATGTCCCATAGTCACCATTGATCGCACATGAGGCAAGATTGATTACTATAGATAAGAAAAGTGATGATGTCCCTATTTGACATTCCTCAAGATGTCACAGTAACTCAGTCAGGCCTCATCTCCACAAAGGAAAATTTGGTCATGGCTAAGGTTAGGGCTGAGCATGCGAAGGAAAAGTTAGAGAGACTCCAAGAAAAGCTCGTCACCCTGCAAGCTACATAGCAAGATCCATCCCAATTCATCCCTACAAATCAATTAGAGTCCTTCTAGATAGAACAACTGAACCAATTGTTGGTAGAAAATAAAAGAGTCGTAAAGGAAAAAGAGAAGGTCGATTAGGATGCTTCCAAGGCATAAGCTCAAATGTATGCATATGCTAAAGCACTCAAGGCCTTATAAGAGGAAAATAAATAGCTTGCCACTAATAATCTCTAGTTGACCACCATGGAAAAACAAAGGAATTTTCTCGAAGAAAATTTTTAGCAATTATGAGAATAATTATTCAGGGTCAACCAAGACATGAATCGCTTGGCCAGAGAAAATAGAACCCTCTTAATGGAGGAGGTACACATGATCCACCAGAAGATGGCAATTGAAATAAGCACATGGAAAAATGAGGCCAAGAAACATGAAAGGATTAAAGAAAACTTCAAGGATCATGTGGGGATGTACAAATAGGTGATAGAAAAAGAAATCCATATGAGCAAGACCCATATCAACACTCTCAGTGCTCAAAACACTAATTAGCGAGCCATATTGGATACTTATGCCTTTGTCCACCAAGCTAAACTAAAAAGCCAGGACCTGTAGATACAAGACCTTATGGAGTACATGGACTTGACAAACTTGCAGTATGCCAACTTAACCATGTCAATAGCAAGACACTTGAGAACAAAGTTAGAAAAGTAGGTAGCAACTACCTATGTGAAGTATGAATCAGAATTTGTTGAGCATAAGAAGATGTTGCAAAAATTAGAAGTGGAAAATTCTGAGTTAGAGGTGGTCAAAACCAACTATCAAGGATAAAAGGATGTCACAGTAGATTTTTCTTGATAGCTCATGGATTACCAGAAATACAAGGATAAATCTAGATCCTATGAAGAGGAACGATGGCTATTTTTGGTTGGGTATGTCAAGGCCAACTAGATGTTTCCGCAACTGTCATGTCCATGGGAGGTGTCGATTTCATCAAACATTGGGGCATCAGCTTGGATGGCATAGGATCCTCGAACTGAGGAAGAAAACCTCTAGGCACTTCTTCAAAGACATCCGTTTCCAAAACCTGGAGCACAAGACAAGGGAAAGAGACCCATGGAGGAACCACCGCCACCAAGAACCACATGAGTTCTAATAAATTTTGTAATTCTGTGTCTATGTCCCAATTTTTTTGTGTTCAATTCTCCACTATGGCATGAATAAATTTCTAGTTAGTCAATAATCCCATACCTATCCACCATGTAATGAATTGAACTTGTTCTCATTTTTTTCGACTCGAGAAGAGTTTTTATTCAGTTGTGCGGGTATGATGAACCATGATTTGTTAGGCTCTGCTATCGGATCCATGATATCGGGTACACAATATCATGGCCTGAATAACAATATTGAATACATAATATTGTGATTCCTGTCTGAGTCAGTAGGTGTGAATAAATACACATTTTGGCACACAGGAAAGGGGGAGTCAGTAGGTGTAAGTGTAGAGTCTTTTTGTTCATTTCTAGTTCATTTCAATTATTTTCCCAATGCATGCCCATAGTTTGATGATTGTAATTGTACGGAACCTTTATTTGAGTGTGACGTACTTGGACATGCACATGACTGACAATAAAGATTGAGATTACTCCATCATTACAGCATTCACTTAGCTTTTATTTAATTTAATTGTTAATTATTTGCCATTGTTTCTTTAGTTAATATTTACTTTATTGTCATTTACATTTCATGTTGTTAATGTAGAATGAGTATGACTTAATCATAAGTATTTAAGTGTGACTACTTGGTATCCCAGTAGCATATCTAGGAGTGCTTAAGTAGCATGCACTTGGTAATCCTAGAAGTAGTACACAAGGTTCAAGATGTGTACAGATGATTAAGGATGAATACTCATCACACTTAGGCTAGTTTAGATCATGCTTCTCATTACCTATTAGTTTTAAACAAGATTATTTTCTCCTCTCTAGGAGCAACACTACTTTAGGATCACATCATTTGCCTCACTCTAGAATAAACCATACATGACAACATAAATACTAGTCCAAGTGAGAAGACAGCAAATTGTGATCAACATGTAATTATCTAGATATCAAAACTAGTTCGTCTGCGGAGTTCAGCTAGATCGTGCATGAACACTTCTATTCGTATGATTAAGTGTAGGGGTACCTCACCACTCATCACTTGAACTACAAAAAGTATGTCTTTACCTAAGAAGAATAATGTTAACTCAAATATTAGTACTAATATTGATAAGAAAATTATATTGATAGTAAAGATTCTCAACATAAGGATTACATTAAGGAGTTGATGAGCGGCTAGGTACCCCTACACTCAACCATACGAATATGAGCATTCACACACAATCTGGTCGAACTCCGCAGACAGGCTAGTTGTGGTATCTAGATCATTATATGTTGATCGTAGTTCGCTGTCTTCCCACCTGGACTAGTATTTGCTTTGTCACGTATGGTTTAGTCTAGAGTGAGGTGTATGATGTGATCCTAAACTAATGCTACTCCTAGAGACAATGGAGAATAATCTTTGATTAAACTAATGAGTAATAGGAAATGAAGTCTAAGCTAACCTAAGTGTGATGAGCATCCATTCCTTAATCATTCGTACAGATCTTGGACCTCATGCATGACTACTACTAGGATTACCAAGCGTAGATCCTAGGTACGCTATTGGGTTGCCAAGTAGTCACACTTAAATGCTCGCGATTAAGTCGTACTCATTCCGCATTAATCAACATGAATAGTAAATGATGATAAAGAAATATTAACTAAGAAAATAATAAATAAAAATAACAATTAACAATAATAATTAAACAATTAAAACTAAGTGAATGTTGTAATGATGAAGTAATCTCGATCTATATTTTCGGTCATTTGCGCGTCCAAGTACGTCACACTCGAATAAAGGATGTCATACAATTACAATCACCACACTACGGGCATACACTAAGAAAATAATCTAACTCCTATGGAAAAAAAAATGAAAGAGCTTTACTACCACTACTAGAAGGATTCCTAAATGAGGAGGAAGGCCCTCTTATTTATAGGCCAGGATAGGCGGCTACATAAACAGGGCCACGTCGACGTAGGAAGGCTACGTCGATGAGGCCGCATCAATGTTGCCATGTATCCTGTATACATGGCCTAGTCAATGCATCAACTATATAGCACTTCATTATACCCCCACGACTGAGTAAAAACTCATCCTTGAGTCAAAGAAAGTGAGGAACAAGCTTAATTGAATACATAGTGGATAGGTATGGGATTATTGACTGACTAGAAATTTATTCATGCCGTAGTGGAGAATTAAAAAAAATTTGGACACAGACACAAAAGACAAAACTTGTGGAATGCACGGGGTTCCCGGTAGTGGTGGCTCCTCCATGGGTGCCTTTCCTTTGTCCTATGCATCAGGCTTCTAAGATTGATACCATTGCAGAAGCACCTGATGTTTCTCCTCTTCTTTTTGAGGATTATGAGTTGTCCATGCTGATGTTCCAATGTTTGATGGAATCGGCACTTTTCATGGACATGGTAGCTACGGGAACACTTGATTGGCCTTGACATGCCATGCTACAAATAGCCGTCGTTCCTCTTCATAGGCGCGGTCCTTGACCTCTCCTCCCTTTACTTGGATAGATTATGCAATAATAGGAGTTTCATGATGGATGATGACTGATTGCCTTCTGCTCTACATGTTCTGCATGAGGTCCTTGGCCTCTGCCTCCACCAGGTCATGTGGTTGCACCTTGAGAAGGTCTTCCTTATTGTCTTCTTTTAGGGGTCATCTATAATCACACAAAGATCAATTGTTAGTAAGGTTATTAAAAAAAAGTTCAATGATTTCATACCTTACTCATTGCCTTTAATAAATGTTAAATTATTTACTTAGTGTGATTTTAGAGTTAGAAATTTTGCAAGGAAGTTGCCCTAAAAGTTTAATGTCAGACCTGGTTTTGAGGAATGTTTGATCAAATGATGACAAAGGAAAGAATAGATTTAGCAATGAAATACTTGGAGGGTATAAGATGATGTGGTGGTGTGCAACAAGTACAAATTACAAAAGTTACGCAAGTGGGTCCTCCCCAAAGCAGGTTCCAACCTATATGCCCTTGCATAACCACACCTTAAGATGTCTGTAGGCATTAGAAGGGTTAAATGTAATCTATACCAATGCAACAAAACACACACATGTTAATACCGTTGATGATGAGGTAGGAAGTCAATGCTATACAAGACACGAGTCACAAATACATGAACAGCAAGATGGAATGAATCAGAGAAAGGATTGCAGAGATTGTGACGTGAGGTACTAACTTAGGGTACAATGAATACTACGTGTAAAGCATGATTAACATGTCATTAACCCATTGTTCCAAGATCAGGACCAAGTCCATTCCTCTAATCAGTGACATCGCATTATTTCATCCCATGATGAACAACTACGAGAGTACCATAACAATAAGGCGTATGATCACTTGGTGTTTTGTTCAAGGGAGGAGTTATTTTTTTTTTGGCACTTCCTTTTTCTTTTGCTTTTTCTCTTTCTTTGTTTTTTTTTCACTTCACTGAATCTAGAGAAATCGCCAACCTTCAAGCATGGGTGCATGTCTTTCCAGTGGGACCCCCTAGAATAGTATTTGATTTTTGAGTGCCCTTTTGATTACTCTTTCTCCCATTTTTCATTAGATCTACAAGGATCTTAGTACAACCACGTTGCATGATAACTCCCAAAGATGTCACCAAAGACAATCTGCAAGTCCCCTTGATGTCACACCCTAATCATTCCCTCTTGGTCCATCATTTTTCACTCTAGGCACAATGAACACAAAATTAATTTTAAGTTTCAAGAATGTCAAGAATATCACTGTACCCTTGAACAGAACCTCTTATTTGTAGAATGGATGAGTGGGTGCAATGGGCTCACTGTCCAAATAATTGATTTTTGAGACTCGATAACATAGAACACACCTCAATCAACGATCCACATGAGTGTTTTATTCGTAGATGAGATTACTTACAAAAAGATAAAATAATAAATTAAAAGATGAAAAACTGGAAAACAAAAAGTTGAAAAATTAAAGAAACAAAAAAACATTTATTAATTCTGTGTTGTTAGAATGGAGGGTGCCCCCCATAACTAAACGGTTGAGCATGACTAGAATTAATAAATGGAAGGTTGGAATCCTTGCATGTTGGAAGTATTGGGACCCGATCATACTTACCCCATTGGAGTTCACACACTTGATTAGGGTTGACATAGTAGGGTAAGTTATAAGATGTGGTTAATTTATAAGGAGTTGACCCACTATGGTACTTGTGACCATAAGATGGTATGCAAGGATTAACATGTCTCCCCATGTGGCAATATTCATTGGGCCCCATGGTGGTTGGAGTGTTGATTGGTGGCCTAGATAGAGTAATGTGAGGCATCAGGTTCGAAGAGGAAGATGCACCATAGTGTTGGATTTGTGCTGAGTTGGTGGATGTAGTCGTTTCTAAATTGTAGTGTCCCTTTTGACGGTTATGTCTAAAGAAGGGACGCCTTCAACGTTGTGAAGGACCTCCACTACTGTTGACAATAGCAGCACAAGTAACATTTGTAGGTTGGTGCTATGGTGCAAAATCTTTTGGCATAGCTGGCGGTGATGTAGAAGGGGATGAAGTATGGGAATATTGAGGTTGAGGAGAATTGTAAGGCACATGAGGTGGTGATCTTGTTGGAGAGGATGTGGGTGGATAGTATTCAGGAGAATGATAATGATGAGGTGAGGTAGAGGATGCTGATCTTGTTGGATAAACAGGGTGTTGAACATAATAAGCATTTGGTGTTGGGACATACAAAGGGTATGGTCTAGTTGGCAATGGCCTCCCCCATGACTAAGGTTTTTGCCACTATGGTTGGACATAGTATTTTTGTACGAACTCTAGATGTAACATTCCTTCCCAATGCTCATGTAAATGTGACAAGATTGGACATTGACCTTTGGGGTGATCATACAAGCAAATATTACATTGATACGTATGATTAGCAGTTGAGTTCTTATCCTTATTATCTTCTACCCTTCATTTCGATTATCACATGGTGTCCTGTTCTATTTCTCGATTTAGCATAGTTTTTCCTCTAATAATGTTGGCATATTCTCCACATCTTTCATGTACCCAGTTCTTCATCTTATTAATCTTTGCCTCAATTTCATCTAGTGATTATAGGATTGGCAAAGATGATTCCGCCTCCTTGAAGTGAGTTGATTTCTCCTCTTCATGATCATGGATCCTTGTTACGTTAAGATGTTGGTCCTATTGAGAACTTTCAACATTCTCCCATTTGGCTATTTCTCCTTCTTCTTTTGCTATCCACTTGATAAGCTCTTGGAGTTTATGGGTTCATAGCTCATATAGTTGACCTTGAGTGTACATCCCTAAGGTCTCCCTTGTTTCATTATGAAGCCCATCTATGATCTAGTACATTAGCCTTTCCTCGGAGAACCCATGGTCTAGGCAGTTGTTTAACAGTGCATAATACCTTTCTAAGGCCATGTCCAAGGGTTCATGTTACTCTTGTTTCCATTCTTGGATTTGTCTCCTCATGGCTGACACTCTCGCATAGGTTTGATATCTTTCATTAAAGAGTTCTACCATTGTCAACCAACGTCGAATTGATTTTGGTTTTAATGAGCTATACCATACTTTTTCTTGGCCAATGAGTGTCATAGGAAAGAGCTTAAGCTTTTTCCACCCATTATCAATATTGTTCCATGTATAGGCATCATAGAAGGCTTGTAAATGTTGTTGCAGATCTGAATCATAGCCTCCTGAAAACTTGGAAAGGTTGTTTAAATCAAGCATGAGTAGGCAACTTTCCTTATGATGCCTGCGGGCAATTCAAATAGCTTCCTATATTTCTGTTAAGCTTGTAGTGGCCAGTAGGGGTTCATAGTCATCAGTTAAGTTATGCTTTTGTGTGTTGAGGTGATGTTTTCTTCGTTTATGTTTATAAGAAACCCCCACTTCGGGTTGCGTACTCCAATCTTCATTATCATAATATTCGTTGGTTCTCCAATGAACTTCCTCACTAGATGTGGCATTATTATAGTCTTATAGGAGAGACATGGTTGTAAGGTTGTGTGTGAATTTATATGTGATTTTTATAATTACTTCTTCTTCCTAAGCGATATATCCTTAAGTCCTATACAATAACCTTGTATGATATAACTAATCTAGATAACTAGCACAGTCCCCGGCAACGATGCCAATGATGAGCGGCTAGGTACCCCTACACTCAACCATACGAATACGAGCATTCACACACGATCCAGTCAAACTCCGCAGATAGGCTAGTTGTGGTATCTAGATCATTATACATTGATCGCAGTTTGTTGTCTTCCCACCTGGACTAGTATTTGCTTTGTCACATATGGTTTAGTCCAGAGTGTGGTGTATGATGTGATCCTAAACTAATGCTACTCCTAGAGACAATGGAGAATAATCTTTGATTAAACTAATGAGTAATAGAAAATGAAGTCTAAGCTAACCTAAGTGTGTTGAGCATTCGTTCCTTAATCATCCGTACATATCTTGGACCTCATACACGACTACTACTGGGATTACCAAGTGCAAATATTAGGTACGCTACTGGGTTGCCAAGTAGTCACACTTAAATGCTCGTGATTAATTCGTACTCATTTTGCATTAATCAACAAGCATAGTAAATGACGATAAAGAAATATTAACTAAGAAAAAAATAAATAACAATAACAATTAACAATAATAATTAAACAATTAAAACTAAGTGAATGCTACAATGATGAAGTAATCTCGATCTTTATTTTCGGTCATGTGCACGTCCAAGTATGTCACACTCAAATAAAGGATGTTGTAAAATTACAATCACCACACTGCAACCATACATTGAGAAAATAATCTAACTCCTATGAAAACAAAATGAAAGAGCTTCACTACCACTACTAGAAGGATTCCTAAATGAGTATAGGTTGGGATAGGTGGCTGCGTAAATGGGGCCACATCGACGCAGGAAGGCTACATCGATGGGGCCGCATATACAGAGCCCCATATACGTGGCCTAGTCGACGTATCGACTATATAGCACTTCATCAGGAGTGAAGTGAAAGGGATGCAAAATATGTTGGTGTTTCACCACAGTTTCCTATTGTTACCTCAAATCCTTTTTCTATTTTAAGATTAAGTATGAATGTTGAAAATGATGTAAATGCTATCAAGGCAAAGGTCTTCTTCTCTACCAATGATTTATTATCCTCTTTTGGTTTTCAAAAAATATTTTAAGGTTGTTCATATGAGTAGATATCCCTAAAATTAGAAAGTTTTTTCTTTCCATTTTTTTGATGTTTTTTATACATTGTCAAGCATATGATATATTTTGAAGGTTTTTTTCTTATTATTAATATTACTTTTAGGATCAAAAAACCACATCTCCTAATAGTTATAGTGACTCTTCATTTGGAAGCTTCAAATTATGGATTTAATTCTAGTCAACAATCCTAAGTTAGAAAGTTCTAATTTTCTATATGCATTGGGGGTAAATATTGTTAAAAGAAATTTTTGGCTACTAACACTCTTGCCACCCAAAGTAAAAAATTCAGCCCTTATCAACCCTTTGAAGTCATTTTACCTTGCACATAAAGTCTCTTAAAAATTTTTTATAGCAAATGAAAGGCATTATTATAAACTCCCCTTCATTAGTAAAGGGCATCAATGTTTCTACTATAGTATAAGAAGGAATAATAATAATAATAATATAACTAACATACATTAATACAGTGTTTTATTAATATGTATCTCTAAAATTTACTACATGGTTCTAGCTATGTTGCTAATGAAATTTGATGCATTGTGTCAATATAAAGGATCATATTGATGTGTGTGCTATATGATAATAATACAAATTTTATTAGTCATATGATTATTAGTTTTGCAATAAATTTTAGTTGGGGTACTTATGAAGGGTGTTGGAACCAAAAATAAGTGAAATATAAGTACACCCCAAGATATATAGTCTAATTAAAATGTTATATAACTTAGCATTACCCACCAAAATCAAACCAATGACCTAAAGCTTCCAAATCAAGTGTCTTACCACTAGGTTAATACCTCATTGTTTAGTTAGGGTATTTTTTGACATAGAAACCTTATTTTTTATAGTTTTGGCATGAAGATAATGACCAGTGCATGTACACCTTTACAATATTGTTTTGACATCCCATTAACCAAGCTTAGGCTAGAAAGGTATTACTTAGATAAAAACTGAAATATGTAGAAAATGAAATCCTTCTTCATAAATATTAAATGGATGTAAAGAAAATAAAGTAGGCAAAGTAGTAGGCATATATATAATAATAGGTGCATAGGAGTAACAAAAGATAAAACATTGAAGCAAATAGTGTCAATATCCCCTTGCATTCCAAACCTAACCTATTCACCAATAAAAACAAGTCAAATCCTATTGCCCAAGCCAAAATTACAATACATTGCCAAAAATCTACATCATAAATTAAATACATAAACATTAAAACATGATATTGAAATTACAAATCCATCAAAAAGGCATTGGATTCTAATGTTGGATAAACATTAGTCAAATTATAATAACTACATTTCGTTATCTTCTTACTTAAGAGGTTACTAATTTAAGTCACACTTGAGACATCATGGTCAATCTCAAGAATTTATTTTAGCGATTTTGTTGTAAAATTTTTTTGACAAGAAATGACTTGAAGATGAAAAATGCTAATATCTCTCAAACCTTAGATACCATGAAGAATTCTAAAGCTTTTGAATTTTTTTTTTTTACTTGATGATTTATATGAATCCCTACCAAATAATATGACTTCATGATAAATATTTCTACATAATATTGGATTTTTTTGTCCAAATAAGGATTATACACCAATGATTTGAGCTATTCTTGAATAGTATAGAATTAATGTTTTGCATGCCCGATATTTTTTCGAATCTTTTTTGCTTATCAAATTGGCAAATTCTAAATGATTGAGAAATTGGATCTTAAAGTTTTTATCGTTTAATGTAATAGTTTTATTGCTCAGAAATGAAAAGCCAATTTTAATCCATATTCTTTTAATTATTCTAAAATTCATTATTAAATTGAGTTAGAAAATCTTGCTCTTATTTTTTAAAGTGTTGAAAACAAAATTATTGACAACATTAGCACAATCCTAAAAACAAAGTCAAAAATATTACTAGATGTTGTGTAGCACACACATTATTTTGTAGAGATTGATTTTGTAATAAATCTTACGTGCATCAAAAACCGGATTGCACAAGCGGAAGCATGTAAAAACAGATCTCTTAATCTACAAATGTGCATGAAACAAAAATGCACAAATCAATTTTGAAAAACAGATGGAACTGACCTCTAGCCATTGATGCCATTGATGCCATTGATGCCTGAATGTTCTGGATCTTCTTTCACATGGGCGCTCTGTGGTGATGGTGTATGCAGACTGTAAGCGACTGTGAAAGGGACCTGAACTGCTACATTGCAATTGATTCCCCGTGCCTTGTTCTCCCATCAAGAACCCAAAAGTCCTCAGAATCAGTTACCATTTATTAGAAAAATATGAGACCATTACAAGATAACAATGAATAGATTTCAACGGATGGATTGCAACGAGTTGTCACCATATGTTGCAATCGATGACAATCGTTTCCACA